>VWZY01008016.1:0-28021 GCA_013399075.1 Chloroceryle aenea
CAGCTTCAGGCCATGCACTCTTGGCCTGTCACTAATTGCCTGTGATACGAGCCCAACACCCACCTGACTACAACTTCCTTTTGAGTAGTTGTAGAGAACAATAAGATCCCCCCCCTGAGTCTTCTCTTCTCCAAGCTGAACATTAGCAATAATTATTTCATTTTTAGATGCCCTTATTGATTTGCCTTTAGGAAGAATATTTAAATCTCAAATGAGTGTTAAAAGAAAAGGAAATAAATGGAGATGTTTTGAACAATAATGCTTTTGTTGAAAGGAGTGGTGCAATTTCAAGGAAAAATATTCAAATAACATGAATAAGAATTTGAAAGACATGTTAACAGAATTAGCTATTTGTGCATTTAAAGTAAGAACTGAATTGAATATAAGAACTTATATTCTAAATTAGTGTAGAAGGCAAAGTTTTAAATACCAGAAGTGAATACTTAAACATTATTAAAACTGGACATTTTTCTAGAGATATAAAAAGGATTTTTCAAAAATTCCTTTTTACAAATTGCATTTTGTTGTGGTTATTTGAACTGTCGAATTTCTGATAGAAAATAAATTCTGTTTCTTAAACAGTAATAATTACAACTAGGTAATTAAGACTAACAAACACATCTGCCAAATTAAAGTTATCTAAAATACCATTATATTGCCTATTAAACAGTTTAAACAATTTAATGGAATTTTCACAGACACTATCTGCAATTGACTTGTGGAAGCATACATTTCTTGGGATAATTATAGGGTGATGCAGCCTTGCCATAACTTGGCTATTCCCCAGTAAAATAAAGTCTCAAGGTACATGCCATTGCATCTTCCTCACTGCATAAGCTCCATTTTTATTTCTTAGCCAGTATGAATCTTGAAGATTAGCAAGTCTTAAGACAAGTGCTGAAATATACTTGCTGGGCTAATGAAGTCTCAAAATCCCGGTATGGAAAAAAGCCTTCCTTAGTATGCTGATAAATCTCTTCATACAATTCATTGCCTGCAAGAAAAGGAGCATCACTTAGGTGTATAGATAAACCCCAAAGATTTAATCTGTAACAAAGCAATGATGTCATTTTACATTGTTACTATCATATTCCATTTGGGGTTTTTAATGCAGTGAGGGAGAGAGCCTCCCCCCCNNNNGCAAGACCCCCCCCCCCCCCCCCCCCCGCCCAACAAATAGTTTTGTAACTTGGAGGTAAAATGTATGTCACTGTCCAAAACAGTAATTTTAATATGGATACTTTAAAAATATTTCTACTGTGCTTGCATGTTAGCAAGCAGTAATACTATGTGTCCTCTGCCATTGTAATATCATTCCATTTTCCTCCAGTAAGTTAAGGCCACTTGTATCAGGCCCACAGCATTATACCTAAGAATGCTTAGGTATAATTGTCATTGCTTTTGTAGGTTAATTAGAATACAGCAGTGTTTTCATGTAACTTCTTTCTTAATTTATATTGATATGCATCAAGTATGACAGTAACATTAACTAACATATTAATCCAGTTTTATACTCCAGACATTTTGGTCATCTTGCTTCAAATGTTTTTTTAAAGCAAGAAGAAAGGCTAAATGGAATGAAGCACAGGGGATGTCAAATGAATGTTTCATTCATCCTATTCATAATGCTCATTGCACAGTCTTATGAGCCCAACTTTTGCCGTTTTAGAGCTACAGACTTTTAAACTTTGTAGATGATATGTGTGAAATAATGTAAAACATCATAAGGTGTAAGATCAAGCTGAGAATAAAAAGAAAAATTTCAAATAATTCCTTCATTTACACATGAAGTAAATCATTCTTCCTCGATTTATCTTCTGTTTGAAGTTTTATTCAGCTGTCCTTGTGAAAATGCCATATATCCCAGAACACCTTTCTTTTAGGTACAAGGGACACTTCTTCAACCTTCTTTTCTTTCTCTTTATTCTTTCTGTTTGTCCAGTACAATCTTATCACCTCACAGAGTTCCTTCCACTTTCAAAGGCTGTGCAAACATGAGCTCCCCTGTCAGCTGCACATCTATAACATCCCCATTTCAAGAGCAGAAAACCAGAATGCAGAATTGATGTTTAGTATAGCTAAATTAAACATTTCTGGGGCTGTTCTCTAAGAAGTGATGCCAGGTGGCATCAAACATCCAGTTGTAGATACCACCATAATCTCTTACCTACCTAAGTACACCAGCCACACACAAGCTACCTATTGGGAATGTCCTCTGACTTATCCCAGCTCCAAAGTACTGAAAGATATTTCAGAGATGACTGGCTGCCCTCATCTAAAGCCATGCCAACAACAATTCTAACAATAAATCAAATTTGTCAAATTTTAGATTATGTAATAATCAAGATCTGAAGCTCCAGAAGATTTATGAGCATTGCTTAATTGGTTAATACAGGCAAAGGTAGAGAGGTTAACTGGTTTGACTATAGAAAAGTAAGATAAAGGTAGAATTAGAGTTTGTTCTCTTAGTTCCTAGGCCTGTAATTATTCCTCCGGACAATACTGCTTTTTTCAGTTGTGATTAATAAGAAAGTCTGTTTGATTGGCAGTTCGGGATCATGTATGATAAGACACTATACACATGAAAGTATACTATCCTTGGGAACTCTTCCTCAAATAGCTTTTGAGTCCTCCTGTCTGGAATTTGCTATGTAAGTTCAATACAGTGTACTATTTCAAACACCCCCTCCTACCTACACATCCATTAATGTGATTAATAAAAGGGCTTTGAATATTACATATTGTATAATTCTTTATAAAACTTACATGATAAAAGTACCTTGAGTATATTTCTGATTGCATTTTCTGGGAGAAGGAGTATCATGTTTAGGTATCATTTTCATTTTGTTTACAACTGCACCATCTGGAGTTGAAGAAAGCAAAATAATTGATCTTAGATTACGGATACTGAAGAGATGTTCCATCAAAATGACTTTCTCGGCCCAGGTGAGTGCTAGCATTTCCTCAGTGCCTATATAATGCTTTCATTTGGCTCATTCTCTTGTAATCTATGCATGGGTCATTTTTCCCATTTTGAACGACCACAGAAGTTTGGAAGAAAGAAGAAAATATTTTTTAAGCAGGCTGTGAGTTGTTAGAATTTAGAAGTCACTTGTGTTACAAAAGGACCCAGAACCAGTGGTCAAAGAGTATGTCTGCAGGGTCTTGATGTTGTTCTACCTCCGGGAAGGATTTGCCACATTAGGGAAGTTGCATATTCATCATCCCACTAGATGCTCTTAGCACTGTGTTTTTCTAGGGAGAGCTGCCTACAAAATGATGAGAAGGAAAAGCAATTAGCACAGAGGTGCTGGAGCTGCTGCAGAGACTGCCATGTCTTCAGCTAGGCAGATTAGGCTGTTTTGAGTATATTTAAACACTGTGCTTACTGAGGAGAAAAGAAACTAGCCACAAACCTAACAACGTGAATAGTGTTTGGCATTTTTGTCATTTTGAACAGCTGCTCCCTTCAGCTCATTTCGCTTTTATTGGATCATCTGTAACAAACACTGTGCTCAGGAAAGCCCGTGGGTACCTTGGCACTCTTCATTTACAAAAGTAATCCGTGTCTCCTGTCACATTCAACTTTGCTAGAAAGTGGCAGGAGTTCGCAAAATTCACTCAGACTTAAGAGAAAACAACTTTTGCTGAAAAGTACTTGGGTGGAAACATAAAATATTTATACTCTTGAAATAAGCAATTTGATTATTTGGTCACTTTGTATATACTTCGTTGTGTAAGCGTTCCTCTACGGGCTCCCGTTTTTGTTATATGCAATTATTGCATATTGCAATTGCCAAGAGTAAAAAAGTAGCAAATGCTATTTTTGGTAGCATGGACAATGAGCATAGCATTTATGAAGAAGAAATTACTGTGAAGTTAGAACTGCATATCTGTAAGAACTTAAGAACTCTGAGAGTTTTGGAACAAACCCAAATTTATAGGCAGGATCTCATGGGGCTTTTTGAGCTGTGCGAGTTAGGAAGAGCTTTTTAACTAAGTTGCTGATACCTAAAATAACAAAACAAATTGTAAAGGGCTGTTTTCAAAGTTTGTAGTTAAAAGCAATAAATAACTGAGCAGAAGCTATGTTACTGTGCTGTCAGGATGGGTTTCTGCTGGGCCCTCATGGTAGACAGCAAATGCAAGCTAATGTGAAAGTCACTGGAATTTTTTGTACTGTCTCTCATATTTTTGAGATGAGGCTGAAATACTAAGGAGTCTTCATGCTACTGCTGTTACATATTGACCTGCTCAAACTTGTATGCTATTTGATCTCATTAGCCTTGCCTTCCACATGGAAACCTGTGGGACATGTTTGCACATCAGAAAATGTGTTGCTGGTAATGGTGCAAAGCTTGTTACCGTGCAGTCACACACAGGCTGTCTGAAGCCCTCACCTGCAATGGCCGTGTTTTCCTATACATTATTTTAGAGAGTAACATTAGATCCAACTTTCAAAGATCTCTGATTTTCAGAGTTTTTCCTGAATACAAACAAAAAGAGAAAATTGTTTAAAACCAATTACAGAAACACATTGTTCCTATAATTAGTAAATTGCATCTTCCTCTATTTTAGCCTGAATCAAGGACATTGGAGGTTCTAACAATCTATACAAACTGTCGCAGTTTAGGAACACTTACGTTTTTAATCTTTCTTAGCTTTACTAAGATATGTAGATCTGTGAAAAAAAATAATTGTGTAGATTACTTCTAAGATTTCAATATATGTTTAGAAATGGTTTCCTATCGACTGCAAAATGCTTAATTCTTGAAAAAAATTAAGTCATCCTTATATATTTGCACTTGCATTTCTCATCAGTAGTCACAACTAGCCATTTGATAGTTCTGTGTTAAGTCCTTATACCTTATTTATGTACTTTGACCCTGCTGCATTCACCCATGCCCTTTTATATATCCTTCATGGGAAAGAGAAATAAAATGGCTATCTTTCTTGCCTGTCTACTTAATATACAGTAGAATTTTAATGGTGTTTATTCTCTCTGAATACATCACTTGTACTTGGCTCACCCACATTTCTTTTAAGCCTGAAATGGTTTTCCAGCTTTCTGCATCTTATACCTCTACAAAGCATGTCATACTCTGCTGTATAAGGCTCTCATTCAACATTTTGCACTCAATTTCTTCAAATCTAATACAACTAAATCTAGTAAAAGGCAGTAGTGAACCAGCTTCAGTCTTTGACATTTCAAGCCACTAGGTCGAATCTGTGTGAAAATACCTTTCTTTTAGCAATCCCTATCAATAATATTTCTTTCTGCTCCTGTTGGCTTGGTATTTTCTATCCCCAAATTGCTCAGATTCATCTTATCATAGTTTTCAGTGCACCAAACATGAAAATTACCTATCATTCAGTATCTGGTGATCCATCAGGATTTGTCATTTTTATTTTCCATGGTAAAAGCTATTCTGTGTGATTTTTAAGGGCTTGCCAGATGGATAAATTAGGTAATTTTATTCTACATTCTCTGTAATTAGGCTTGCACTTATTAAAGAAATTAAGTTTTACAGCCTAATAGGGCTAAGAATAATCTTGATAGCTTAAATTGTTTGTACTTTTTTGTAAAAAGATACACTCACATAGTCTTCAGAAACCTGAAGCATTAATAAGAATTTTATACATTATAAATAGCATACCATGTATCAACTTAGCAAAACTTCTGGAATCATTTGCAGCCATGTACTGAGATCATGACATGAGCACACGCATAATGCGTATGTGTTTTTCAAGCAAGATGGTAAAGGGCAAAACTGGAGAATTTTCTTTTTCAGAATTTGTTCAACTGAGGGAAAGGAAAAACAGGAATGGTTTGTAGAAACTTAATTTTACAACTTTGTTTGTTGATTTGCATGTCAAGGACCACAGATGATAGGTGAAGTAGATGATAGATGACAGTAATGATAGATGAAGCCAAGCATCCCTGTTTCCAGTAGGAAGCATGCAGTGGCAGGTGAGTGAGAAATGCTGGAACTGCTGTGGAAGGAAAATGAAATGGGAACGGACTCAAATTAAAGATATGAACGGTCTGTTCATGAGCAATTTGTGTTTATTCTGCCTTTGAAAGAACGATTGACTGTTTTCTTTGATCCACTTTAAATTGTTTTTAAAAAACCCTGTATGTGTCCCCATGTAAAAAAAAGTTTTTACCTGTTTGTTTTCACAATCTATGGCTATACTTTGATAAAAACAAATAAATCAAATTCATTCCATGCCTGGAATTATCTATTTCCTGTAACTATAAGTATTTTGAAGTTTTATGGAATGCTGTGAAAACAGAATGCAGTGGAGTTTTTATATATATTTCAATAATATTTGAAGGACACCCACCATAAGTAGATGGGCTTTCAGTTTCTGAATTGTTTTAATGACAATTGAATTTTCATACAGTTTAAATTGTTTCAGTTGTCTGGTTTTGTTTTGTTTTGTTTTAAATACAAAAGAACCCAAACAAAAAACTATTAAAATAAACCTCATCAAAATTGTGTTTGTTTTTTTGACAACTTTCTCTGCATGCATGTATATTTTTATATTTTGTATAAACCTGGCTCCTGCTCTCAGATTTCACCAGCTCAGTCAGTGACCATGTATGCTTATGTATCTTCTGCTTGGCTTACTGCTTGATGCTTGTGATCAAACGCAGCATTTAATTTCCAGTCTCACAGATAACAGAATAAAGTCCAGAATGAATTTCTTCAGCTGTAAAAAAGGTCAGAGAAAGACGGATAGATGCAGGATTGGTTATGTTTTAGTTTTCTGAAAAATCAGAAATAATTATGTACAAAACCAAATTCTTTAATCCTATATTTGTAGCATTTGATTTTTTTTTTAAATTGTTCATTTATTTAAAAATATCTTCTTTAAAGTTATTCTGTATTTTTCTTCTATTTACTTAGCAGTTTAAAAAAAAAATATGGTGCTGAGTCTCTTTTTGGTGGATTTCTAGAAATTATGGGATACTTTAGATATTGATCAGATAAAGTCCTTAGGTTTTCAACTACGGTACACTTCAATATTTTAAAAGAAGAATGTATTATTTTGCTTCTTTACATTGTTCAGCTTAGCTGTAAAGACATAACAAATTAATTTAGCAAACATACACAGGGTGAATGACTTTTTAAATCTTCCGCTTTACTGTGTTTAAAAAAAAAAAAGCCCATGTTTCCTGGTTTCTAAAATCTTAGCGTAATTACTGTACATATTTTATAACATTGGATTGGTTCCCAAAGCGCTGGTTCTGAACACTGGGTTAAAACTGGATTTATTATTTATTTATTTATTTATTGATCGGATTTCAGTGGGAAAATAAGACAATTCTAGCTTTTCCAATATTTTTTTCTTAAAAATCATGCTATTTAAAATATTATAGACTAGCATGGCAATGTTGGTGTTATCTCCTTAAAATCTTCACTTGGATCTTGTTCAAATTACTTAAAGTAAGAAATCAGTGTGTTCTTTCCCTTCTGTTTCGACCAACTTTGGATTACTAATGATTTCCACAGCTATTCTTTTGTCAGAGTTACAGCATGATTATTGCACAGTGGAAATTGCTGAATCCCAACCGCTCTTTCATTGAGTCTTCTTGGTGGGAAGGACCTTCATTCTAGTTCTTGGATGTCAGAAATAAAGTATTTTTGGATTTGTAATATAGAATTTAATGCATGGAAAGATGTTGCAATTGTAATTAAACAAAAAAAAAAGATATTTTTACCTGGTCAGGAAAAGTTCATCAATGTAGTAATTTGGTAGTGTTGGAAAAGGACTAGAAGAGGGGCACAGGAGACAGCAGCTGGATCGAAATAGTGAAATCACATTCAGGAACGTTAGCAAGCCTGCTATCTTGAAAATTTGACTTAAAAAAAAAAAAAAAAGTGAAAATCATTGACCTTTTAGTGCTACATGGTATAAAATTTATCTTAAAATAGTTGATTTTCTTTTTAAAGAGGCAGAGATAATATTTGTTCTTTTTGTTTTCTACTGTGCAACACCAGCTCTTCAGCTGAACATCTAGTCCCCTGGGGTGCAATTACCCTCTATTTTCTTGGTTTTAAGTTGGAGAGCAATCAGATTTACTTTTTCACACTGATGTGTTGACCAGAGTCGACACAGTAGATCTCAGGAGCCAAGCATGAAAAAAGTGAATCAACAAAGTTACTGCTTTGGGTGAGAGAGCCTGACCAGTCTCTCACTCAAAAAGGGAATATGAACCTAGATAGAAACACTCTGCTGCTACCTGAGGATGATTAACAGAAATGGAACAACTTCAATTTCTGTGAGCTGTAGAGGGAATAATGATAAAATGTACAAGTCTGATACATTGGAAATACATTAAGACTACCTAGATGGGAGTAATTTAAATGCCTTTTCAGATTTTCTTACTTAACAATTCTTTGGAAAAAAAAAAAAAATATTTTCCTGTTCAGTGTTAGCTTTCTATTGTGTGGGTTTGTGGTCTTTTATTTGTTTGGTTTTAAAGCATTGACATGGTTTTCTTAATATCTGTGGCACTAGATTTGTTTCCTAAGAACAGGAAGCCATTGTTCTGTTCTGAATTAATTTTTTTAAAAATCATCACATGGAAAATGTGTAGTTCGTTTCTCAAAAATAAATAAAAATATGCCCCAGGTATGCAAGCTTTTTTTTTGTTTTCCCCTCTTTAGGGTATGTTCTGTCATCTTTTTACATAGCTATCATTTCTGATTATTATGGGTAAGAGAGAAAAACAAAAGCAAACAATGGTCACCTTAGTTTGTGCCATACCTGCAGATGTTCTCATGACTAGGACATATGAACTAATGTAAATTATCAGTGTTTGAGTAGTTCTGGTGTAGGACTCAATTCAGTTATCATCTTGGCTCCCTAAATCTGCTCAGCTACAGTCTTCAAGCAAGTGAATTCTTCTATAACTGTACTCTTTGAAACTGCTTCTGGGCTCTGAGAAGATGCACAGAATACCCAGGCCTCCAAGAAAAAATAATTTCAGTGAACAATTTTAAATTGCAAAGGCAAATGTCTCTCTTGGGTTTCATCAGATATTAGTGCAAGGCCGGACCAGGTTTGCCTACACTCAGACTGCCAGCATGTAATAGTATAGAGTTTTGCAAACATGAGAGATGAGACTGAATGAAAGCTCTGTGAATCAGTCAGTGGCTGCCCTTGCAGTCAGCTTAGGCACACTTCACAGAAGCAGAGACTGGTTTTAATGTGTTTGGAGGAAGCAAACTTCCCAAGAACAATGAGTTACAATACTTCAATATGTACTGATTGTATTCAGGCCGTTAGAGATTATTTCTCATCTGAATGACTTCCTTTGTTATTTCATTTAAGATCAATTATTGTATATTTCTCAACACAATTACTGTGTGAAAGCTTTTAGTTTCAAGGAAAAGGGATCTTGATTGTGAGCTCCTCTCAGCAGGGTTGGTGCCTCTTTGGTCTATAAAGCACTTAACCCAACAGGGCTCAAGTCATGCACTGACTGGTCTTGAAACAGGAGTCAGTTGTCATCATCCTGATTGCAGCTTTTTTGGCTCTGCTGAAGTGGAAAAATGTTGCTTCCTAATGCTTGTTCTGTGTACTCAAAGGATGATTGGTTTTGCACAGTCAGTTCAGCTGTGTCCATCTATTTCGATGGCGAGTAGTTCAGAGAAAGAGAACCCATGTTAACACATAGTTAACACAGAGGAACTTGATTTTGTGAAAGTCACACCTAGGTTAATAACATAATTTTAATCCATGCACACTGCAGTGAGGCCTGGCTCCCCAGCCACTGCCCACACGTTTGAGCAGCATTCCATACAATCCTGCTGCAAAGTTCCTAGTGGCTTTCTACAACAGATTGACTGCATGAGTGGATAAGGGATGACCTGTGGATGTGATCTGTCTGAACTTCTGCAAGGCCTTTGCCATGGTCCCTCACAATGTCCTACTCGCCAAATTGGAGATACACAAATTTGATGGGTGGACCGTTCAGTGGATAAGGACTTGGCTGGATGGCCACAGCCAGAGGGGCGTGGTCAGTGGCTCAAAGTCCAGATGGAGAGCAGTCACAAGTGGTGTCCCTCAGGGGTNATGCGCAAGACCTAATAGCCACCTTCCAGTACCTGAAGGGAGCTTATGAAAAGACTGGAGAGGGCCTGTTTACAAAGGCCTGGAGTGAAAGGACAAGGGGAAATGGTTTAAAATTAGAAAGGAGTGTATTTAGATTAGAAATGAGGAGGAAGTTCTTTACCATGAGAGTATCAGAGCACTGGAACAGGTTGCCCAGGAAGGTGGTTAAGGCCCCATCCCTGGAGACATTCAAGGTGGGGCATGATGAAGCTCTGAGCAACATGCTGTAGTTGAAGATAGCCCTGCTCTCAGCAGGGGGGTTGGACAAGATGACCTCTAGAGGTCCCTTCCAACCCAGACATTTTTATGTTTCTGTTTCCCTAGAGAAGCAATTCTGTGTGACAACTCTGGTTCCAATATGAATGCAGTAGCTGGGTTTTTTCTGAACTCTCGAATGCTGGTATGTGTAACTGTGTAAGAATCCTTGCTTTTATGTCGAGGGAAAAAAAAAAAAAAAAAAAAAAAAAAAAAAAAAGGCAAAATAATATTTCTTGTGAAAAAGATTTGGAAATGTGTACCATTTTGGCTCAAAACCAGTCAGAAGAAGATTTCAAAAAAGCTCAAAGAATACATACTTAGAGTTGTGGTCCTATGGACAGGTGTCCTGTGATGCTTGCTTTAATCCTAACTGAAAAAGAGGCTGGAGATCTCCATGGCTGGAGAGATGGACTTGCCAGAATAAGCTTGTGTGAGGTCTGAGGTCTACTAACTTCCACATGAAATAGACATGACCTTCAACTATCTTACAGTTTGTCTTTTTATACATCAAAGTTAGAGAGCTGGGGGCAAAGGGGAGCAAAGAAAGAGAATGTGCTGCCAATGAAAAGACTTTTGTTTGTTTGTTTGTTTCCCCACAGCTTTTTAACTCAGACATACAAGTATATTTATCTGAACATTGGTATTTAAAGAAATCTTAACAGACAATTTCAGTTGATTCTTATATTGTTTCTAAAGCTGTCTTTTGAAGGGGCAGGCAAAATAATTTATTTAGGTTTACATACTAATTGTCTGCAGAGATGCTGTTACTAACAATATTAAGAGATAAATTTGCTATTGTAGACAATTGTACTTCCAGTCAGGTGAAGAACATTGAGTAGCTCCACCTAGAAGTCAGAACAGCAGTTTAAAAAGATTAGTCTGTAGTATTCAGGCACCTCTAAATTGGATTTCTACTGCATAGGTAGAGCTTAGGAAAACTTTACCTTTATTTTACACAGACTGGGCTTCTTATGGAAATAAGAACATTAGGTTGCAGGACTTGTTGAGGACTCATATCTGTGACCTCCTCTGTTTCATCACACTTCAGTGATTTAGTTCATTTATTTGGCATTTATAGCTGAAACACACCTAGAATTACTGAGCCCTGCGACCCAAACAACTTATTAACATGATTTGTTATGCTCTATATTCTGTGTCATGTTGCATAGGAACTCCTTGTGGTCACCAGCTGCACTAGTGCTACATTGGCTACGGGTAGGTCCACCTAGAGGTCATCCTGCATTTTAAAATGAGGATCAGTAAACTTAGTTTTGAGAGGAACCCATTTTTCAAGGAGGCACAAGAGCTGAGAGAAAAAGGTTATTTAATTTAGAATGGGAAACAATAAATCTGAATTTGTCTTTCCTCATCTAAAATTTGAGTTATAGTTTTACTTACTGGAGACTTCTTTTAAGCAGGCAAAATATACTTTTTGTGAATTCTTCAACATTTGTGAAATACCACTTTTGACCTAAAGGGTTTGCCCAGGAAGACAAGGAGTGTAAAGATTTTAATCTCTAGTTTATAGGTCAGGTTAGTCTCTACTGTCTATCATGTTAACCATAGTTGTATCCTTTCTAATTAACCTGTATTCCTGTATTAACCTGTATTCCTTACTCCATTGATTCTGTCCTCAGCTCTTTAGCTCCAGGCTTTCACTGGGTAGCAATGTCATGCTATTGCTAATACTAAGAATAACATTTGCATTTTTTTCCTTAATTGTTCTCTTTTCATTTTCAGTAAAATGCAAACTTCTCAAGAGCAAGGTTAGTCAAAGGGATTGACAGTGAACTATAAATAATGACAGTAATCTATAAATAATGCTTACATGAAGAAATGACCTACATTTCAGAGGCACATTCTTACCCTAATGCTAGCTAAAGTCATGAGGCAGTAACAGCAACTGTTGCCCATCTTTTGCCGTTAGATTGTGTAATTTTAAGTCCCGACTATTTATTTAGAGGGTAATTCTGGCATACAGATTTGAAAAATTTAATGATTTATTGTATATAAAATGCTACAAGGTTTCTCACTACCTAATTCAAGCAAGTTAGAGGCAGGTAAAAGACCCTCTGCAAATTGATTTTCAGGTGTGTTTTATCATGCAAGAGTTACTGAAACATATAAATGGATAGCAGTTATTAAACTCATCCAGAAAAAAATTCCAACAGGATCATTTATGAGTCTTTATAATGTTAAGAGTCCCTTGGCACCCTTCAGGATGAAGTATTATTTGTTTTTTGCATTGTCCCCCCCACCCCTCACAACGTTTTTTTTTTGTTTACCTCAACATGAATAAAGAGCTACAGCAGGGAGTTCAGGTAGCTTTAGGCACAGGACGTATCTCCAATGTTAGATATGAATTTTGATTGTAAAATGGGGGGCGGAGGGGAGAGACACAGTTTTCTAATGAATGTCAGCTGAACAAACCTAGTAATTTGGGCAGAATTACTGTGAGAAAGTAAACCATCCACTACAGAACAGATTTTGAAAAATGTACTTAGAAAACAAATGCAAGTATTTATTTTAAGTCAGGTGCTCATATTCACAGTATAATGACAAATACTTGATACATTGATATCTCTCATATCCTAGGCATCTTTAGTGATCTGTGTATTTAGACTCGGTGTAAATGAAATCATACATTGCCTAAATGCCTTTTAAAAGTTTGCTGGTAAGAAATTACTGCCTTAGTATAAATGTATTGCTATAATGTGAATGAGGGTAACAGCTTGCCAGAGGCATGCTGCTGTATCAAAGAAAAGTTTGGACTTTACCACTGCTAACATATTCTCTTCAATGACAAGATGCAATTTTTGTTGTAGGGAATGCAAGTTGATTAACAATGTTGTAGTTATGTGGGTTGGAATCATAAATTTCATCTCTGTGCAACACTTGAAGAAGAAACAAAAAAGCCTTAGATGAATTCAAATTATTCTCATGAATGCTGCAAAGGTAAGGATAGAAACTGTCAGTACCAGAGATAACAGAAATCATAGAAAACAACTTGTGTGTAGGACTTAAAAGGGCAATGAGAAGTATAATGATAGTCTATTTTGACAAGAAAAAATATGACAGAAACACTCAAGGATTGAGGTTGGAAGAGACCTCTGGAGGTCATCTGGTCCAACCTTCCTGCTCAAGCCATGCTACCTGCAGACAGTTGTACAAAACTGTGTCCAGACAGATTTTAAATATCTCCATGGTGAGAGTCTCTACAACCTCCTTGGGCAACCTGTGACAGTCTTCTGACAAGTCTTCACTGCTCACATAGACTTGAAAGATTGTGGGACAGTTCTGGGATCTTGGAAGCAAACAGATGAGAATGAAACTTTAGCCGATTCACTTTTGGTCTCATGAGGATAAAAAGAAAAAAAGAAAGGTTGGAAACAAAATGTTAAATAAATGACAAATGTGAAGCTGAAGGTTTTTTTTCATGAAGTATGGGCCTTATTCCACCATAGGAATGGGGGAGTGAGAGAGAGTGTGTGTGTCTGGGAGAGAGAAACATGCAGCTAAAAATGTGATTGTATCTAGCAAGTGCAGATGCAGTTGTTAATCACCACAGTTGAAAGTAAAGTAGAAGAATTGGAGAAATTTAAGATTGCAGAGGGAAGAAGGTAATGAAGTCAAACACATATAAACTAAACCAAAATGGTTTGTAAGGAAACTACAACAAGAAACATAAAAAAAAAGACATTTTTCAAGGACATCTGGGAAGAAGAGAAGGAAACCGGGGGAGACTTTGATGAGAAAAATTATAATATTCTGTATCTCTGTTAGAAATTAATTTACATTTTGAAGACTTCAGTCTGTGTCTCCAAATTGATGAAACAGCTTTGAGTGAATGAAAAATGTCCCTCTGGACCTTCCACTGGACACTACAACTTGTTTTAGAGTTCTTGTCAGTTCAGAAGTACAGCATTTTGACTACAGATAGTAACAAAGGCTGTGATAGTTGGCATTTTTTAACATCCTGTTGAACTAAATTACAAAACTGAGTTATTCCGTGCATATCTACATGTAGCAATTGTAAAGAAAAATACTTTTTTTTAAAGGGAAAATTATCTTGCAGGTCATATCCATCTAGCATTAAATTTCATTGAAGTTCTAAGAAACAGCTTGGCTGCTTTAATGTCAGAAGAATTCTATGCGATAGGTTGCACCTAATGAAATTACTATTTCGCCTGTTACCAAGTATTTTGATTCAGTTATATTTCTTTTGGCCAAAGAGAGGACATTTGCAAGCACTCACATAAATTCTTAGTTTTGCAAATCTTGTTTTGACAAATATGAGAAGGGAGATCAGTAACTGTAGCATCCCTGACATAACACAAGGCCTCTGAAACAGTCTGTATACAGCTAGACTGTAAGGTGACTGCAGAATTGTTGAGATCACTGGGCTCAAAGTGATCTAAATCTCAGCTTGTGGCTGGTTACCAGTGGCATCTCTTGGGAACCAGTGAGGAGCCAAAACTGTTTAACATATTCATTAATCGATGGTGTGAAGCCAGCAACTTCACAGAGGAAATGTAGAGGAGCGTCTCAAGTTTTAAAGAGCAGAGGCAGAGTTGCTATTCAGAGGGGTTTCAACAGGATGGAGAAATGGCCTAACAGAAACCTCATAATAATCAACAAAGTTATATGCAGAGTCTTGCACCTGGGCTGGGGTAACCTCATGCACCAGTACAGGCTGGAGACTGACTGGATAGAAAGTAACTTTGCAGAAATATGTACAGCAGAAGTGTTGGCAATGCCTGTGGCAACAGAACAGCTGCCCTTTGTGAAGGCTGTCAAAACACTGCAGCCAGTTGCCCAGAGAAGTTGCAACTTCCCCATCCTGGGAGATGCTGACTGGACACATCCTGGATTCAGCAGTCCTGAACAACTTGATCTAGTTCTAGATCTCTCCTTTGAGCAGAAGTTTTGACTAGATGATTTCTGGAGGTCCTATCCAAACTAAATTATCCTATGACTTTGTAAAATTAAAATTAAAATAATAGTAATTAAAACTTTGGTTATAGTAATTAAAAAGGGGATAAACATTGATAAATGTAGAAAGCAAATTTTAGAGCAGAAATGAGACCTCTAAGGAGACCTGAAATTTCATACTTAGGAAAGAATGTAACTGTCTTAGAAATTCCCTTTGCACAGTGATAAAGATGAAGTTATCCTGTTTCAGAGGAAGAACATTAAGTTTTCAGTGGTGCTAATACATAATCCAAAAAACTGCATTTACTTCTGCTTTCTATTTACAAAGGAATGGGATAATATCCTTTTGCCAAAGTAAAATGAAAAACCATATTTTATTTGTTCATAGACAATGGTGAATTAAACACTAACTATCAGTAACCAGAAGAGGTCAAAGAAGTAGCAGGGTTAGAGATGTGAAAAAAAAATAAAAATTAATTTCTCTGTTCTTTTTTTCTCCCCCAGAAACTTTTCTAGTTTATGGAAAAATCTAGATCACTATAGTAATTGCTTGCTTATTGAAACTAAATCTTATTTATTTTAAGAGCGAGGAATGCTTTATGAATAATTTATTTAAACCTTGACTATTTAAGAAGTACTTATGCATGCTTATTACTTCCAAATAATACAAAATAAGTAGAATGAAAGGTGGAGATGCACTGTACTCTAAAATTTGTACAAGTTGGGGTTTTTCTATTTCTAAAACACGTAGGGGAAAGAAATTGAAAACATACTATAGCTGGTCTGAAAAGAAAACCTTTTGCTCTATTCATAAGACTGTACGTCTGTTGTTACAACATAGCTACAAAAAATGTTATGCCATTCCAAGATATTACTTTTGGAAAGTAAATTAATTATTCCTTTCTTTATTTTAGAAATATTTTGCAATTTAAATAAAAATTATTAATTTACATATATGCACGCATATGCTTGTAAGTCTGTATATGCTTATATGAATGTATGTAAGCTGGTTTTGGCTAAATTTATATTGTTTATGGTCTAAGAAGAAAATTGTGTATTCCTAAATTATACAGAGAGGACGAATTACTGTTTAGTCACATAAACAGTTGTGGCTAAACTAAGAATTCAGAGGACAGGTCAGAAGGATCAGGCAGCGAGGTGACAGCACAAACAGTAAGACAAGATGGACTGAAAAAAACTCCAGCAAATAAGGACATTTGGAACTGCAACATGAGCTCAGAGAGTCACTAGTCATGCAGAAAATAAGCATGAGAACCAGAGAGAAAGTCTACCAGGTGTCTTAACTAGTCCAGATTTCACTAGGATGGAATCATAGGCCAGCGACGTTCTGCAGGCCTTCAGCAGTTGGGAGTCAGCCAGGGCAGCATACCCACGCTGGCTACAGGGCTATTCCATCCTGTCCCATAAATTTCAAGCTTAGTATAAAGGGGAAAGTTTGTTGAGGACAGAATCTTCCTGCTTGGGATCTTTGTTATTGTATCCTAACATTAATTCTCCTTAATATTTTGTATCAGAGTGAATAAGCTGACTAGGCAGCTGCTAGATCTTCTAGATGTTTACTGATTTCAAACTTTAGAAGGAACTTGTTTTTTTAGTGCTTTCAACTGATGAGTATTGGGAGGATGCTAAGCACAGTATCACCTAAAGCGAAGGGGGTTTAAAAGAAAGTAAAGCATTGCTGAAGAAGACATAATGACAGAGCAAAAACCAGAAATAAGAATGCAGAACATAACTAACCCTAGGTTAGATGAGACTGAATTAGAATAATCAAGCGGAGAACTTAACTACCAGGATGACACACTACCAAGCCTCCTAAGGAAATGAGTTTTGAATTCTGGAGTCAAAAGAACTAGAGTCTGGGTTTCCTGATATGAATAGGTACTACAAACAGAGACGGGCGTAAATCTAAGGCATAACAAAAGGCCTTTTGCTGCACATCACCACAGGTACAATATAAAACATGCACAGTGCTCATAGCAAAATACTGTGTTTATCTGTCTTAGAAAGTCTGCAAACATACTTTACTCTTTTTTTTTATGGTCTTGGTATTTATTCCTTTTGCAACAGCTACAACTTGTCAAAGGGAATTTTGAGTTTTGAATAGTTCACCACTCTGACAGGTTTTGGTGTGTTTTTTTCTATTTAGTTTTTTTTTTGTTTGTTTGTTTTTTTGGGGGGTGGTATTTGTTCTGGTGTTATTTTGTTTTGTTGTTTTATTTAAAGAACAGCGAAGAAGTGCTTCTGATCTCTGTATGTTTTCTTAGGGACTTCTCTCAAATCCCAGTTTGCTGGTCTACTTTCCAAGGTTATCACACTTTTGACCCTCTCTTGTAGGGAATCTACTTAATGCCTTTCTCTGACAGGTGCCAGGTAGTATAAAAGCTAAGAGACTTTAGCAATTAATACTGCCTTGTGCCATTTGTGCTTCTTATCACATGAGAGAAAAGCAGTCACAGTGCTTCTACAGTCTGCTATCCAGATGGAGACTGTATCTATCTTGGCAATCTCCTGAGCTGCTTCATTAATCTTCTCTATGGGAACATCTTTGCTCTTGCTTCTTCCTGATTTCTATTTATTTATCTTTGTAAGCTGCATCAGATAGTATCCCAGTCTCCTAATTATGTACAGATAGGAAGAAACTGTTTGATACTGGGAAAAAAAGGGGACTTTTTCGGGATATATGTCTAAGTGGAACTTAATTACAGTTCTTTGTTGGTTATTTTTGTTGGTTTGGGTTTGGTTTTCTCCCCCCCCAAGTGGTTTCAATACATAATCATTTCTATTTAACCTTGGTGTTTCAAGGAGCTTTAACTATATGCACTCAAAGAAATAAAGGAATGTAAAGCAATTGTTTTGCTTCATAAAGATTTTGCATTTAACTAAAAGGTTTGTTGGGTTTTTTTTTGGTGTTTTTAAAATTGCACTGTTATA
Organism: Chloroceryle aenea; assembly: GCA_013399075.1. NCBI lineage: Eukaryota > Metazoa > Chordata > Aves > Coraciiformes > Cerylidae > Chloroceryle > Chloroceryle aenea. The sequence goes on from VWZY01008016.1 coordinate 18,271, forward strand.
AACCTGAAATTATATTTTACAATATATCTTCCTTCTTAAATATAATGTGGGGAAAAAAAAGTGACAGGTGGCATGTGACAGTACCAGTATTTCTCTGCGAACCTATCTCCCTGGTGCTATCAGCAGAGTATGGCTACCTGTGTCCATCTTGAATAACCAACAGGCCAGCATAACAAAAGAATTAAAATGAGTTCTGGCTGCATTTGAATTCCTCTGCTTTACTCACAAAGTGTCACTCATTAAACTTCTGTTCCTGCAGAGGTATTCTGGTGTAATACTGAAACCTGTTGCCCTCTGCCAAATGTGATCAGTGGTGAGTTTGTTCTGAGATGTTTGGGAGACAATAAAAGGAAGGCAGAAAAACAGACAAAAAGAGAGATTACGATATAATCCTAAAAAGGCTCTTTTTCTTTGGAAAGCAGAATTAAATGAGTGTATCTTTTAACCTATATGCTTAGATATGGTTATGACTGTGTGTCATTGTTTAAAGTGTACAGTAGAAGCTAGTGTTCTGAATTCTACAAAACTATAGCAAACATCTCTGACCCTTTTCTGTGCATGGGCATTTTCTTTCTTATTGTTACTGACCAGATGGAGAAGAAATTTTGTGTAAAATCCTTTATATATGCTCTAAGAGATCTTTTAATGAAGCTTCAAATAGTCAATAATTGCAGTCACATTTACTCTAGCAGAGAACACACAAGAACTAACACAAATCTAATAGAGGCCTTTTTCCCAGTAAGTTACCAAGTTAAATTTAGCTGCTCCTGATGCTCAAATGAGTTTTCTCATGAGCTATCTCTACACTTTCAACATTATTATAACCTTCTTCAAAAATGTTAATGGAACATTATGTAGCTCATTAAATTTATTAAATTATTGTTGCCTAAGTTTCTAACACCAAAGGTCTTATTAGGACCAATAGTATCTTGGGGTGAAATAGTGATTTCTTCTGGTGACAGTGTTATGGAAATGTCATTCGTGTCATTATAGTTATTTTGGCTTCCAGATCATATCTCATATGTCCAGATTTTAACCTATTACACTGAATACTTCAGTAGTTTCATAATGTATTTTTATTTGTGTAAAATAATGAAAAGATTAAAAAATGAAAGTAAGAAAGATGGGTGAGTTTCTAAAACACAGCTTCTCTGAAATGAAGTAAGATTTGTCTTAAAAACATTTTTTTTTTGAATGATGGAATTGAAAAAGAAACAGAGGTAGAGCTGGAAGTCTTTTTGTTTTTCAGTTTTTGTAATAAGATAAAAGCAAAATTAAACTATTTGCAATGATCATGATTCATTCTTTGTCAGTAGTAAGACAAACAACTTATTCCTTGCATTTACTGCCAAGCCTTAGAGAAATTCTTTACAGTATGTTCAGACATAGATGATGAGTTAACACCAAAAAAGCCACAACTAAAATACAAAATTGTATGCAAAGCAGTTAGGGTGCATACTACAATCTCTAGGCAGTGTCTCTAAATGGATGCAGAAAGCAAATGTATGGCTGAAGTACACATCCAGTAAAAAAGGCACACTCGTCACTATTTTCTGGAATGAATGAGGCTTAATTCCATGACCATTTTATGCTATAATGCAATGACAGAGAAGTGCTTAAAACTGCTGGAACACAAGTATCCCTAGAGTTTCTAAACTATTGCATTTCCTCTTAAAAAGAAACAGAGAAAACATTCCTCTCTGATTTAGTTGTCTTCCTATTAAGTACTAAAACACTTACATGCCAATACAATAAGTCAATCTGCTTTTTTTAATAAATTTATATATATGCATCTATAATTCTGTGTAAGTATATATGTGTATGTATATATATTTTCTTGTAGTTTTCTAGAAATAAGCTTTCAACTCCATTGAAATGGCTTAGAAGTATGCTTTGTCTGCTGCAAAGCATAAAAATAAATATTTAAAATATGAGGGAACTAAGGTTGCATATTCAGAAACTCAATAATTGAGAAATGTGTATTCTTAACTATGGCATGGATGGTGCACCAGGCAGCATTCACTGTGTTTTGCTTATGTACCCATGTTTCTCATTCATAGATTAATGGAAAAACTCTCCTATTATGTACTGGAGATTAATTTCAGTGCTCAAGATCTACTCTTGACTGAATCAGCATAACTAACAGCACTAGACATGAGTCTGCAAGCAAGAAAACAAAGAACAATCTTGTATGACATTGCAGTGTTGCTGGAAGCCATTAGTGAATGCTAAGTATAAACTACAGAAGACTCAAAAGGAAAAGTATGTCAGATGCAGCCAAGTGATTTTGGAGATCTTGGTGAAAGAAAATGTTTAGCTGCCTAAAAGTTACAGTGTTCGGTAATAATTATGAATTTGAAATATGAACTCATGAAACACTGCAAACACCAAGTCAAAGTTCTGACCAAAAAAAAACCCAGACCAAACCAAACCAAACCTGGCAACCTGGCAAATAAGGAGAAAGTATCAGAAGTTGAATTGTTAATATAACAGAAAGTAATGGAGTATCACTACCAGGAATAGAATTATTTAGAGAAAATAGTTAAGCTCATCAAGAATGACTGTGATAGCAGGTCCTTGAAGTGAACTACGTGTAAATGCCAAACAATTTTCTTTTTTCCTGCTTCAAAAGCAAAAACTGAGAAAAAGCTGACAGTGTCAGGGCAAAACTTGAAAAGCTAAAAGAGTAATTTAGTATATTTCTGTGTTTGTACTTGGATGTGGTTAATGGATTTGATGAGAAAACAAAAATAATGTGAAAATACTTCAGGAGAATAGGATAAAGGCCTACAAACACTGGTGTTACGTGACTGGTTTTTGAAAGTTAAAGCATCTCAACCCATCTGAAAAGGTCTATTCATAATTATTATGGGTTAGGCTTTTTCATGGTGTGAGATATCCCTCAGCTTGACAGAATGCCATGATGATGGCACAATGCTTTATTAGCTTGGTTTGTACTGTTGTCAGGCAATAACAGCATGCCTGGTTCAGTTTAGGCTTTCTGGATGATGGTATGCAGCTATCTCATCTGAGGCACATATTTGTCACATAAGACGGCTTAAACAAACACAAAATTTTATGGTTCTTTAAACGAAATGGTTTTCTAATTTGTACTAAAGGTATCAATGGGGTATTCTGTAACATCTCAGAGAAACAAATTTTGCATGATCTCTATCACCATCAAATGTCTTAACAATTGTCTCACCTCCAAAATACTTCTGAATTTTAGGGTATTGCTCACCTGAACTAGCTTGCTCATAAATGCAAGGTAGGACATCAGCACCCAAAATCCACCCATTCTGCTCATGAGAGAAGGGGAATAAATCAGAATTTTATCAACTGTGATTGATATTTTGTGTAGTTCAACTTCCCCTACTTCAAGTTCTGCTGCAGCTTCCTCTAGACACAGTAGGGTACCTGGGCAAAAGTCTTTCATTGTGATTCATTTAGCTGTTGTCCCTGTGCTTGGTTCTTGCTTTAAGAAGGAGCCATGGTACTTTTTGCATGCCAGATGGTATACAAATAGTTCATGAGGCATGCTAGGATCACAAAAGTTTAAATAGTACACACACATATAAAATTTTCCTTGTATGCATTTTTAATGAGGGTACTAAACTGATATCTAGGGGGAGTAGATATGGCTCTTATCATGGCTGTTCAAAATAATCAGATGGTATAAAGAGCTGAAGATGAAATTTTTTCCCCTTCAACCTGAGGACTCTAGAATAGAACAAAATCAAATACTGTCTTCTAGTTAAACCATACACTTGTCATTAGTAAGTTAACATTGAAGACATAGCCTCAATCTATACAACACAACTGAGAAAATAGCAAAGAATAGAAAACAAACCAGGACACGGTAGTTAAAGTCAATAAGGTTGTAATAGACTGAGCAGTATTTTGACGTATTAGACAACCTGTGACCTTTTAATATCTTTTGCTTGTCATGCCTTGAACACTTTAAATGAAATGCCATAATTTGTAATAGCATATAGAATACTATACAGAAAATGATAGTTTTTGGTGTGGTTTGTTTTTTTTTTTTAATCTTTAAAATCAATGTGGAAATAACTTTCCTCTCAGTTGGGTGCCACTTCCAGTTGTGCTTTTTTGAGTTAAGGACTGCTGTTAACTGGAGAAGAACAAAATATTGTAAGCTAATGAGAATTAATTTATATTATTTGCTTTTTTTTTAATTATAAATCCTCAAGGCAAGGATGGATTAAAGTCTTGCTCTTTTTTGACTCTAGCAAAAAAGGAATAAAAATGGAAATTGAAATTTCAATACCCCAGAAAGTAATTCTAATTTCTGATACATGATACATTACACAAGGTTAGGTTTTGAGGGTTTTGGTGGAATCATTACAGTGTCCTTTTTTAATCAGTCAAAGGTAATAAAGAAGCTGTCAGATCTTATGATTGAAGTACAATTACTGTTCATGTACTTGATTGATGATTTTCACAAAATAGGTATTTGGTATATAAAAGAATAGAACAGAGAAAAGCATAAGTTCATCCTTCAAAAAATGTCTACAATTGGATAGGACTGTCTAATGGATCAATAATGAGATATAACTATTATACATGAAGCTGCTTGCTTAATTCATTGATAATAAGCAAAATGTTATGTGGTAGATCAAATCTTCATAGTCAAGATTTTTCTTCAGAAATTGATCTTCTGCAGCAATTGTTTCAGAAGACTCAGTTGGAAAAGTAAAAACTGAACTAGCCAAATAGAGTATTACTTTTTTTTGTATGTCTTCCGATTTAGTGAAATCAAAATTTACAGAGCATTTCAGGATGCCTTTTGCCTTTGCCTGAATTATTCCTAATACTAAAATTGAAATGAGACTGTTATTACTTTCTTCAGAAGGACCTGGACAGGATGGATCAATGTGGTGAGGCCAATAATATGAACTTCAAAAAGTCCAAGTGCCGAGACCTGCACTTTGGCCACAACAACCCCATGTAATGCTACAGGCTTGGGGCTGAGCATCTGGAAGGCAGCTCGTCAGAAAGGGACCTGAAGGTGTTGATTGACAGCTGTCTGAACATGAGCCAGCAGTGTGTCCAGGTGGCCAAGAAGGCCAACGGCATCCTGACCTGCATCAGGAATAGTGTGGCCAGCAGGACAAGAGAAGTGATTGACCCTCTGTACTGAGCACTAATGAGGCTGCAGCTTGAGTACTGTGTTCGGTTTTGGGTGCCACAGTATAAGAAGGAAAGAAATTGAAGTGCTGGAACAGGTCCATAGAAGGGCAATGAAGCTAGTGAGAGATCTTAAGAATAAGTCTTATGAGGAATGACAGAAGGAGCTGAGAGCTGAGAATTGTGTTCCAACTGAACAATAGAAATGCCTGTCCTGCTCCTCTTTCCTTTAATTGAAGATGTTAATTCTTACCCATGTCAATGCAGCTTACATTCATAGTCACTAAGGGATTTCCTTCTATTCATGCCTATGTATACCCATTGATACCACAGCAGCTCTCTCATCTTCTGTTATTTGTCCTTGCTTGACATCTTTCCTGCCCACTCTTGGTGACTGTTTTCTTCCTCCTTACCTTGCATATCATCCCTGTGACCACAGCCTCACTGTTAGTAGTTCTCTGAGGCAGCTCCTTTTTACCTTCCTTTGCCTCCAGACACATGCTTTACCTTCAGCAGCAGCCTCTCTTCCTTTCCAAATAATTGCACTCTCCTTCCCTCTTTTCTCAAGAGGTCTTTCATTAGTCTCTTCATGTATAGATGTCCCTTCTTATCTTCATGTCCTGGTGTCAGTGTTGCCAAAAGAAGCAAATGTTCCTCTGGGAGCAGAGTATGTCTAGGGTAATCCCAGATCCTAGTGGTTAGTATATGTATATATATTATTTTTGATTCTGATTACAGAAATCTGCTCACTCATCTGACTTCTCTGACACACAAAGTGTTCACTCTAATTCATCTGTGATATGACTAGTAAGATCACCTTCTATACTTGCTGTTGAAGAAACCATAGATTGCAATTTAAATCCTCTTTCTGGTTTTTAGATTTAAACTTCTTGGTTTCTGCAAAGTTTTGCCTTTCCTTATTTATCCACCTTCTGCTTTACCTCTTACTGCTGTAGTCACAGCCTAGGATTTTTTAGAGCATGGTAAGTCCATCTAGTGCAGTAGTCAAAATAAATCATTGTTATTTCAAATTGTCATTTCATTGTCATTGGCATCTCAAAATAAATAATAGTGAAAGCATCCCTGCAGATCATTATTTCTCTTAGATTTCCCAGTGTCTGCTTAGGGCAACAGCACTGTGGCAAGTGGAGTATCTTGTGAACAAAAACCTGTTCATAGGCAAATATCAGAGGTGGAAAAGGATGACTAATATTGCTACTAATCATAATAATAATCTGTCAATGACATATACATGGATATTTCGAATACAGGCAATTCTTAGAAGGAGAATGGGAAATTACTCTGTTTTGATGTGCTTGGACTAGTTTATGGATTATAGGTTAAGTGCTCCTCGCTTAAGAGAATGTGTTGTAATTAATGCATTCTAATTTTTTATTTCTTGGATTTAGACAAAGACAAATCTATATACTTGTTTATTTCATATTAATCACAAGAAAATACAGTTTTGTCTTCCAGCACATCAGACATTTTTATCCTAGGAAAACAAACTCAACTCAGGCATAAAGTTCACTTTGTGAACCACTTCTGGAGTACAGTTTTCAGTTTCTAATTTCTAGTTTCTAGTGTTGAAAACAACTGGAGTAGGTGTTTGCACATGAATTAAACATCAAGTGACTTGGTATTTGACAACTGTGCTGTTTAATTTTCTGTAACTGTGATTGAAGCTACAGCTAGCAGTCTGAAAAAAATATATTTCCTAGTTTGTTGAAGCATTCTGACACATTCCAATCATAAAACTCATTGAATCTCTCCAAAGTGAGATTAGAGAATATTTTAAAATGTATTTTTCAATTAAATTAAAAAAATATATAAATTTAAAAAAATTATTAAAAAATTAAATTTTAAAAAAAATTATATAAGCATAGGAGTAGGATCTGATAGAGACCTCTTAGGGGATAACATCCAATTGTGTGCTGTTGCTAACAACTGCATTTGTACAAATCCTTACACAAAGGCTTTACCTCTCTGACTTAGATTTCTTAACCTTGTTAACTGTTTGAAGTTTATGTCAGAATTTCACCCCTGCTGCTGGTCAGAAACCTTTTCCCAACTTCTATCCTAATTTTAGTAATGAATATTTGATAACTGTTTCAACTTCTATCACATTTTCCCTTTTGTCTCACTGGCATTTACTTTATTTGCTGTTTTTACAGACAGTACTCATAAGGTTTGTTTTATCTTTTTTTTTAATTTTTGTTATATGTATCAACCACATCTGTGCTTTTCTAGTAAGACAGACTTTGTTTCCTTGCTTCATCTGAGTGTTTTTTCTATGTACCATTTTCATGGTTTTGTGCTAGAAATATGAGCAGCCCATGCAATGAAGAGGGAAGTTTTCCAGAGACATCTATGCTGGCTTTAATATTTACTTATTTCTGCCAGAGGAAAAAAGAAAAAAGTTTAAAATACATTTAGTTAAAATATATAAAGATAAAGTTTGGCTTTCCTAATTCAGTTATTACAGGGACTCAATAACACATGCATGTACTGCATAGTACAGAATAAGAACAATTTAACATGACCATAATTGATCAGATGGAAGATCCATCTTTTGTCTCTCACACTGCACATAAGAAAATGCTCAGGGAAAAATAAATAAGGAAGACATAAGTACGATGCCTTCATGTAAAATGATTCTATCTTCTAATTAGTTTCAGCTCAAAGAGTTGAGTCGCATGTGGTGGTGTATATTTAGTAGCCCTCAGTACTTTCTTTCCTATGTATTTTCACAGCTTCCATTCTTACTCCCACACAGGCCTTTAGCACCCACAACGTTTGTGGTGATAAGTTTTACAGGTTGCTGCCCCTTTACTGATTTTCATCTCTTTTTGATTGTTTTGAACCTAGCTTTATTTGATGCCCAGTATGTCGTCACCCAGAAAGAGGGTGTGAAAAGTTTATCCCTCTTATATTCTCTCTACATTCCTTGTGATTTTGTAGACCTTCTTCACACTCCAATTAAGTAATTTATTTTCCAGATTGCAGATTCACAAATTATTCAATTGTTCTCATATAGAAGTTTCCTTACCTCCTTTATACCCTTTTTAAGATCAGGGGACTAGAACTTAACATTATGTTCAAATTGTGGGTGAACCATGGTGCACAGTATTTACCCTCTTCCCTATATAGTTTAGGAGTATGCTAAACACTACAGGTATCAACACAATTCCACTAGAGATTTCCACTATTAGAATTTAACATTTTCTAATTTATTCTAACCATTTATTTTACCATTTAAGGACCCTCCTTCTTATGCTGCAACTTCTTAGTCATCTTAAAAGCCTTTGGTGAAGGATATTTTCAACAGCCTTTTGAAAAGCTTAAATGATTACCTTAACCAGATCACCACATGCATAGTAACTCTTAATGAACTCAGATTCATGCAGTAGTTTGGGTTGGAAGGGACTTTTAAAAGTCATCTAGTTCAGATTCCGGGCAATGAGCAGGAACATGCTTAACTACATGAGGTTGCTCAGAGACCTGCTTTGTTTATTGAGACCAATTGAAATTTTCCCGACTTTTCTATCCCCACTTTTTCTTATGATAAACTTGTAACAAAGGATTTTTTTTTGCACAAACTAAGTTGACTCTTCTCAAGCAGATTATAATTACTCAGATGTCTCCAGTAATTCTGTTCTTTATTCTAGTTTAAAAGACTTTGTCTGACAATCAATGACAAGCTTATGGGTCCGTGGCTTTCTGGAGGAGGATTTAAAAAAATTGCCACCCACCTATGGTTAGACATAAAAGCAGCAAGAAGTTATTCACCATTGTTAATAATTCAGCTATTTCATCCTTGAGTTGCTTTAGAACTCATGGGTGAATACTGTCTGACCTTCATGATTTGTTTTTTTTTTGTTGATTTGTTACTTTTTTGTCCATTTGTTCCAAAACTACTTCAAAGTGAATCCTTGACAAAATCCCTTAGAAAGAAGAGATGCTCGAGGGACATCACCCCAGTTTCATCCATAGAATGCAAAGAACACATTTAACTTCTGTGCCGTGGCTTTTCTCTTGTGTCATGTTTTTCTGAATTTGTCTGGGATAGGGTTAGTTTTTGGTAGGGGGAAGCTGGTAGGGGGACCACAGCCAGCATAGACAACTGAACTACCCAATGAGTTATTTTATACCATACCGATGGTATAAAATACTTACCTCAAGGGTCAGGAATTACTGAGGGCCAGCCTTAACAGTAAAGACTGAAGCAAAAAAGGCATTCCGTAACTGCCTTCACTGTATCCTCTATCAGCAAAGCTCCCACCTCACTCAGCAGTGGGTCTTTATTTTTCCTAGTCTTCCTTTTCCTACTGATGTACTTGAAGAAGCCCTTTTTGTGGTGCTTTACATATTTTTTCAGATTTCATTCTGAGAGGGCCTTAGCCTTCCTCATTGCATCCCTGCATACTCTGGCAATATTCCTATATTCCTCTGAAGTGGCCAGTCTCTTTTTCCTCATACTTACACAAACTTCATTCTCTCATTTGAGTTTTTCCAGAAGCATTTTCTCATCCATGCAGGTCTCTTGCCACCTCTACTCAACTTTTCACTCAGCAATACTCAGTATAAGCAAGAGCCTTTCTTT
>VWZY01008017.1:0-39482 GCA_013399075.1 Chloroceryle aenea
AGAGCTCTACTTTGCTGTTATGGCAACAAACAAGAGGACCAAAAAGCATCAGGGTACAGGTCTGAGGTGACTCACTACAAAAGGAAAGGTTTGTTAGTGTCTGCATTACTGGTGGAAAAATAAAACATCTTAACCTCTCCATCAGACACATGGAGACAGTCCAATGTGGTGCTTCATCCTGACCAGTGAGAGACTTGTGATACAAACCCTCATTTTTATTGGAAGCTTTTAATGTCACTGACGGGTAAACAGTCACTTCTTTTGTTCCAAGCAAGAACAGCCCCAAAGTGACAACCAGCTCTCACTCAAAAAGACCAAGGTTGGACCACTCAATTATCTTGCCATCAGACATAACATCTTGTGAGCTCAAAGCCCAGAAAGCACTGTTTTGTCAGGCATGCCATGATAGACTGTAAGAACCTCTACAGGAAATATCTGGCTGCGTACAAAGCTCTGGGTGTGACCACAGAGGACAGCAGCAGCAATTTGCAGAACAGAGTTTAGTGCTGTTGCTATGGCCTGGATTAAATACTTGGAGATAGGAGGTTGTACAAGGTGTGAAATGTAATCACCTGCAAAGTAGAGGAAACTAGTACAGCAGCAACCCCGACGGCCTGTGAGGCCAGGTTTACACTATTTCATATGTTTATCAGGGATCTAAAATTGTCAGGAAAAGAGGCAGGGAACTGAGTTTGTGAGTCATAGATGTCTAGGCCTTCTGTGAAGGTCTCTTGACTCAAACCCGATGTGAAAGAACTGCACACAGAGTCAAAACAGCGAGAGGCAACAAGAGAGAAGGGAGGCAGGGAAATCTATTTACTCATCCTCTCTGAGGCACACTCACTTTCAAGACTCTGTGTGGACAAGCAGCAGAAGGAAGTCACTCTGCAAGTGGATCCAGCCTCATACCAGTTACAGTATGGGAGAACATTGACTTTGAAGGTGCTTGGATTGTGTTAGGGTGCCTGAGCTTCTGCACTTCCTTCAAGTTTTCTGTGTTGTATAGCTTTTGTCATACTCTGAAGCTAGGCTACTCATTTTCAGGTAAGACTTCTCTTGCCCTGCCCCTCTGGTTCGATTGCAGGCTCCAGTCAGGGCTGCCATCCCAATACTTTCCTAAACTTGAATGGGCTTTGCAGGAGCCAAGATTCCTCAGTTGGTGTTACTTGACCTGTCTTGTGCTTGTGCCTGGCACTGCTCCAGTCACAGTGACATGGTTTTGGTCATTAATGACATATCATCTCTCCTACTTGCCTTGGCATTGAGCAGGCACAAGAAGGGAGCAGAAAATCCACCTAGAATCATAGAATGCCTTGGGTTGGAAGGGACCTCTGAAGGTCACTGGTCCAACCCTCCCTGCAGTGAGGAGGGGCATCCTCAACTAGAGCAGGTTGCTTGGAGCCTCTCTAAACTCCACCTTGAATGTGTCCGGGGATGGGGCCTCAACTACCTCCCTCAACAACCTGTTTCTGTGTTCCACCACCCTCAGAGTAAAGAACTTCTTCCTAATGTCCAATCTAAACCTGCTCTGCTCTAGTTTAGAAACACTGACCCTTGTCCTGTTGCTACAAGACCTTGTAAACAGCACACACACACACACAGAGCTTTCCTGTAGCCCTCTTCAGGTACTGGAGGCCACAGTAAGCTCGTCCTGAAACCTTCTCTTTCCCACGCTGACTGACCCCAGTCCCTCAGCCTGCCCAGCTTCTCGTCCACCAGAACCCTCAAGGTCTTTTCTGCAGGGCTGCTTTTACTCCCCTCATCCCCCAACCTATACTGATAATGAGGATGGAGGATTGTTCTAACCCAGGTGCAGGACCCTGCACTTGGTCTTGTTGAGCCTCATGAGGTTCACCAGGTGCCACTTCCCCAGCCCCTGGCTCTGCAGTCTGCTTACAGGTGCACCTGTCCTAAGTGTAGTGCTCCCCAGGCCAGTGCACTTTCCCTTACCACCCTCCCTCATGCCTCGTAGAAACACAACTGGTCGGTGTCCACAGACAGCCTGCCCAAAACACACAGATTCCTGTGCATTCCTGGACTTAAACAACATGCCCACACACTCGTCTACACACTGATACAGTCACAAACCTGAGCCCAGCTGGAATACACCAGCATATGTTACTACTGCGCTGCTCGCAGGAGGAAGGTTCAGCTTCTACACTTAAGTGCTACCATGGACTTTGTGTGACCACCACTGTTACAGAAATCCACGGAGACAAGACATCATCGCATTGCTGTCTGCTCTTTTCACAGTTTCCGTGTTGTGATCCAGGAAAGAAACGGACTTTCACTTTCCAGATATCACAAGCAGGGCCCGGTACCCGTCTGGTGACATTTTCTAGCACATAATGTTTTGACAAAACTAGGTGGGGAATCTTCTTCACAGTAGGTGAGCTCCTGAAGAGCCCTGGAAAAACCTTTGGACTGAAGAAGAGAGATTTTCTGAGAGACACAGGAAATTGGATGGAAAGGTTGGAAGGGACACCAAACACCCACTGGATGATACCAGTCAATCACCACAATGATCACAGACAATGTGAGTGTGGAGGCTTAAGAGTGCTCAGCTTCTTTTTATGGTATCCAAACACCATCCATCCAGCATGTTCCCACCTCTTTTTTCTGCAGGCATCCCCAGTTGCTAGCTGGCCTGTTGTGCCCTGCCAGGGATTGCAAAACATTAAAGTAACGTTAGAAGTGGGATGGGACATATTTATTGTGCAAAAGAGTCATTTGCCACCATCTTTCCCTTTTCAATGGCATTCATGAAGCCACACAGACAGGAGAGTCTGGTAAGACACAGATGAGAAGCCACCTCTCAGAAGTGGTCAGAAGGTAGAGGGGTCGTTTAGCTATAGAATACGGGTTTACGAAGTACACGCACCACATTGTATGTGTTCAGTCCCGGTGCATCAAAGCCAGGAGACAAACCTTTGCGATCAAATGGATAAAAGTTAAAGAGCTGACCATTTTGGGTCTCCAGTGAGATGGAAGCAGAGCCCAGGTGCAGAACACATGGGAACTCCTTGTCAAAAACAACTTGGAAAACACGATCTTCCAGGTGGTGGAGCTTGATTGTCCGGTACTTTTCAGGAATCAGCTCTTCCACATGAGGCCCAAACTGCTGCATGACCAGCACCCCAGCAGGTCCAACTTTGATCTCATAGAAAGTCAGGTTGGAATAGGTATAGTAGCCAACGTAAGGACCTGGACTTGGCGGAGGAATCAAGCTTTTCTCTGCCTCTCTGAATGCTGTCTCCATGGCAGGAATAAGATGCTCATATGTCTGAGTCACAATATCCCCACCCTGAGGCCTGGGCCCTGCCATCAGCACAATGAAGCTCAGGCGGAGCTTGGGGATAAGAGAGAAAGTAGCTGAATAACCATCAAGGTCTCCATCCTTCCTAATGACATCATATCCCAGTTGCTCATTAATCTCCCATGGTGTGCCAGTCTTGTTAGCAAAGTAGTCGGTGGAGCACTTAAACAGAGGGGTCAACATCATCTTCACTGTGTCAGGCTCTAGGAGACGACGGTGGTAGGTTCCCAAGAAGACCATTGCCATCTTGGCAAGGTCAGCAGCTGTGGAGTACATCTGGCCAGAAGGCCTGTACCAGCCGAGGTCATAGAGAGGGGCCGGCTGTTGGCTGCTGTAGAAGCCCACAGCCATCTGGGAGCGGATTGGTGGTGTGATGTCAAAGCCAGTGTCCTCCATGCCCAAGCGCTCCAGAATGTTCTCCGAGACCCAGCGCTGGTACTGCCCCTCAGCTTCACGGTCGGCTAGCACATGTGCCAGCAGTGAGAAGGCCAAATTGCTGTAGTGGCATCTGAAAAGGATGAGGAAAATATCTATCTTAGCCTCACTCAGTGATACAGTGGCTCCACCTCTCTTCTCTGCAGAAAAATTCTGATTTTATCAGATGACATGCTAAAGAGAGAAGAGAGATGGAGGAGGGATAGAGGAAAAATTGATGTTGTTCCCTTGATTTGTTGTTAAGAAAGAGAAATTTCTTACGGGAACATCAGCAGAGCTGTTTATTGACTATGTACAGAGAGAGCTGGAGATGGAAAACTAAAAAATAAAAAGTTTACACAAAAAAGTACATATTTGCCTATCCTGAATAACTGTTTATAACTGATTAATTCATCCATTCCATATAAGAGCAGCTTTGAGAGTTACAGGTGCTTATCTTAAAGATTTCGAAATTTCAGGTAAGCCCCTTTAGAGATTTAACATGTTATAATCACTTAATCAGGATGCAAGAGCACTTCAAAAGCACTTAGAAGTCCACAAAATGCAACGTCCAACCCTTGGGCACCTGAGTGCCTCAGTCTCTAACATCCATCAAGGGATTTAAGTCTCTTTGCTTGAATGAAGTTGAATGACATGAGGATGTGAATGGGCAACTTTTCTGACAACACATTTTCAAAATCCAGAATGCTTCCAGCCTTCCTGGCTTGAGCCAGGCGTGAAGCCACATGCATCTCACTGCGGCTTGTTTAGATCATACATTGGGTACTACTCCAACACTTCCCAGCCCCTCTGGCTGACTAAAACCATGATGTACATAGATATTCCTGCTCCAAGAATAAATACATGCTGCATCTAAAATTCTCTCTCTGGAATGGAGCTCAATTCCAGCATATGCCAAAGAAGATCTTAAAATTTCTAGACCAATGAATGGGAATTTCTGTGGGGAAGAATGATCTGTTAGCTGTGAGGTATCTCCAGGAACAGGGAGACAAAGCTATCAACACGACAAGTACTGTGGGGTTGAGAGACTAGGAGTAGGTGTCCTTATATAGCTTAATGGTGACCATAACATAAATACAAAGGATGATGATGGTATTCATGTCTTAAAATCCTTCAGGGAACACCTGTTGTCACCTCGTACATGTCATGGGTTGGCATGACAAGGCCAACAAGGTTGCCATGATCGAGCCCTTGAGTTTTCTAAGCTTGCAGACTTCAAGCCATGGTGAATCCTCAGCAACTCTAGGCAAGTTGTGACAAAACAGAACCAGACTCCCTACAGATTTTGCAGACTTAGAAAGTTTCCCCCAGTGAGTCTGAATGCTTTTCCTCACCTGCGGTCTGCGGGACCCTGTTCACATTTTGGAGTGTCTGCAACTTAGGGAACAGACTTTTAAGGGGCTGTGTAAATTATAACCAATATGAATAGAACTTACAGATTTGTTAGAGACATGCAAATGGCTGCAGACGTAGCACAATACATCTACAGTGATTGAAGGCAATGAAATGAACATTCCTTTCCACTTTTGGAAATGTGCATCTTTCACAACTGAAGGGTCCTTGGTCCTAACTATGGCAGTTTAGTTTGCCTCATCCAGGCTTCAGGCTCAAGTTCCATAGCCATTAAAACAGCTTCTGGCACCTCCAGCAATCACTCTGCCCAGCCTAAGACAGGTGTGTGGGGAGAGGGCAGAAGCTCCTTTTAGGAATGCTTGTCTATTATCCGATGGCCATGGCAGTTGCAGGTGGGGCTAGTATGGGTGGAGAACACAAACCCAGTGGATCTACGTGTGAATCCTAAGTGATAATACATCACAAGTGAATATATCTGACCTGGTTCCTGGATCAGCTACCAAGACATCGTCTCTCAGGAGAGCCAGAGCATCTTGTGTATTGCCCTTCCACAGCAGGCTGGTAGATCGCAGCCTTCTGGGCAGACCTGTGTCAGGACAAAGAGAAGTTCATAATTTGAGACAAGTCATGGTCCAGGCAACTTCGAGTCTGATGAAGAGTGAACAAAAGGCAGGATTCAGTGGTAAGATGGAAACAATGGTGCTGTACACATGTGCTTTCTACAAACAGCAAGGTGCTCCAAGGATACATTGTTCATACTGGACTGCAGGACACACTGTTCCAGGCATGGACCACTGCATCTGGGTAATGTAAGTCCTACCCCAGCACCAACTGTGAGTTGCTCCATTTCAGTAAAAAGACCTTGATGAATGTCTCAAAGTACCCTGTATCCCCAAGTGTAATTTGGAAGAGAAGGGCATGCTGGGTGTTGGAGAAATCCTGTCCATATATCCATGTGACTCTGTTCCCATCCCTAGACAGGTTTGTAACAGCCCCTCACAACGGGTTTTTGGTCTTTACCCCTCACTAGGCAGGGCTTGAGCTTCTCTGCACCGTTCCAGGTTTGGCCGAACGTCTTTCTAGCTTTTGAATTTATTTTTTAAATTTATTTGTCCAGCTTTAGCAGCATTCTTTTGGCCACACATTGCTTTGTACGGGATCTGTGGCTCACCAAGTCCACATCTTGCGTTACATCTGCCATGAAATCCTCCTTGCAGTTTACATCTGACTTTGATTTAGAGGTCAGGAGGAAATCAGGAAAAATGGACAGAAAAATGGCCAGCCACCGTCTGCTCAGTGAGTGTGTGCTTAGTGATGGCCAAGCTGCAGGAGGCCCCATTCTATTGTAGCAGCAACCCCTGCTTTTCTCAATTGGCCTGACCTCGGGATTTGAACTGGAACTAGAGCACTATTCCTGCTTCTGATCTGTGGTCATTTGTTACCCAGTGATGAAGGGAGCAGAAGATTAATAGTTCAGGAATCCCAGCACAAGAACCACGCTGACTGCTCAGTGGTCAAGATTTCTCTGTTCAAAGCAAAGAGGTTCCAAGCAAATCTCAGAAAACATGAGTGTTCTGGGCTGGAGTACACCAAGCTGTTATGCGACTGGAGCCTGATAGCAGCCCCTGTTACTGTGTTGAAAGAAATAGATATACCTACACAGATATATATTCACCTTGCATGGGAAAAACAATTCCCCAGCCCACAGTGCAGTTGGACCCCTTCCCTAGCAGGTGACCTGGACAGGAATTTCCTTTGAGCACTTCATGAAGCTTGCTGTCAAGGGTCCCGCCTGACCTCTGGGAAGCACAAAGGTGCCGGGTCCATACTGGGAAGTAGCCTCATCAGCAACCTGTTTTATCCTTGGCATATGGTCTGTTCACTGTCTGGTCTCTTTCAAGTGGCACAACGGTGGGCAGAGGGCAAGCAGGTAGCAGTGTTGCCTCACCTGAGAGCTGGCTGGCCATTCTGCGCAAGGTGACAGGTGATGGCTTAAGTGGCATTGAGCCTTTTTCCAGAAAAATCAGCCCGTCTGCTGTGTATCTCTGCTCGGATTCCTTGAGCTTTCCCAGAGGGTTCTTAATAACAAAGTTCTGGGCGTAACGTTCCAGGGGATCATCAAGAGACGTCACTTTTCCTTCCTCCCACATCTTGTACAACATAATGGTGGGAAAGATCTTGGAGACGCTGGCAATTCTGTCAAGGAACAAACATTTCTAGAAATTAAGCATTAGGAAACCTGTGAATCACGAGGAAGGATGGTGAGTACATGAGATCACCCAACTGACCCACTGCCTGTAGATCTACATGCAACAGCTTTGCTAATTCAGAAGGGATTGGCTAAACTGCAGGTAAGAATGACTGGGCCATTTGTGTTGTGTTGCTGGAGGTGAGATTCTTGGACTGGTGCAAGGCAGCCTGGAGAAAAAGCATTTGCCAAAAAGGGTTTCATGAATCAAGAATGAAAGGTGCTCAGAGATGGGCAGATACCAGTCTAGTTCTGACTAGAAATGATGCTGACGGGCAATACATTTCTGGGGATCCTCTGTGCTGCAATTGGTCGGTGCTTCCTGCTGTTAACCACAATGTTGGTGTCTAAACCCAGCCAGGGACGGGTTCCCATTTGCCTACCAGTGACAGAGGGTTGGAACTAGATGACCTTTGAGATAGATCCCCTCCAACCCAGCTCTTGTTGTGATTCTGGCAGAAACAGCATGGTCTGAGCTGTGCAGGGATTTTGCCATGGTACACGGAGCAGGGGGATGCAGGGAATCACAGATGCTGAAACCGTCAACAATTGGTTCTGCTGAGGCCAGCACTTGATAGTCAGAGTGTGGCCCTTACAGTTCAGAGGTAGCGCAGTTTTAAACCACTGCAAATAGAGCACTGAAGGAAGGAAATACTTTCTGTGTATTTGTTGTTTGGCTGGGATTTTTAATACCCACTGAGAGCCTGACTCTATCTTCATTTCAAAAATACTGGCCAATGTGGCTTTGCCGTCACAGGCAGAAGGACTAAGTGGACATATCTCCTTTCTGCACTAGCAGATACTCTTCCCAAGCCCCTTTTTTTGCTGGACTATACTTTTTTGTTTGTTTTTCTTTTGTTTCTTGCTTTAGCCTATTTGACTGTCTCCTAGCTGTTCAGTAAAACTATGTCAGCTCTCAGTCTTTGGATTTGTGCCCTAGGCCTCCTCAAATCACAGAGACATTCCTGTGTAAGGAGTAGTATGTTGTCAGGCTTTTCAATATGGTCACTGCTATTCCAATTTATAATATTGTGTGATTAAATTAAAAATAAATTAAAAAAAAATCCAAAGTAATCAACTCAGTAAGGTGGTAGCAAATGATCATTTAGAGACTAGCTGAATCATTGTTTTTCCAAGTTTCTGTGTAACCCAGAAGAGGTTTTTAGAGTGGACCAGAACCAGTAGAAGATGCAGTTTGTGACAGTGACTCTATTCATGCATATTAGATCTCCATATGTGTATCTGCTCTTCTTCTAGCTCTCATGCTTTTAACACAGCTCTCTCACCTGTAAATCGTGTACTCATTGGGCACCACTGAGGAGGGGTCCGAACCATTCTTCTTCCCAAAGTTGCCTGTCCAGAGCACAGTGTCATTGTAGATAACAATGGCAGACATGGCAGGGAGACCAGAGCTGTGAATCTTTTGGCGCAGCATCATATCTACCTGAAGAATGATGGGAAATGATGAATTTCCAGATGAAGACTCTTATACTGCATCTAGTCTGTAACAGGCAGTATAAGACCCAGATCCTGAAAGTAAGGCCTTCCTTACTTTCAAGCACTCACAAGTGATTTTTTTTTCAAATGTGTTTTGGCAAAAGAAAATATTTTAATTGTACTGTATGTACATAATTACACTGAATTATCCAGTATTTTTCTTTCGGTTTATGTGTCCACTATGTAGAAGACTGTGGTGCTTATCTTTGTAATACCTATTGTGACTAAATCCAAATGTTAAGACCTCGTAATTGTAGTTTCTTCCTTTAAACTGTACTGTTTATATCTGTTCTCAAAGTTGTATGAGGAAAGGATCTAGATATTTAAAATATCACATGATACTTTTCATGCCATGAAACATGCTAGAGCTTGGACTCTGGCCACTCTGCCAGTGGCACATCTAGCATGGTTAGGTACTCCAGCACCTTCAGAGAACAGACTAGTCTCATGTTAGCAAGCATGGTTCTTCTTAGAGTCTGGCAGGTAGACCTGCCTGGACCTGCAGAACGTTAACAGAAATACATAATCCTCTTCTAGGCTTCAGTGTCACTGTATACAATACTTAGTGTTTGAATTTGGCCACTAGCAAGACTCTTCTGTGAAAAAAGTAGGGCTTTCTAATAGTAAAAGCATTTACCCTTAGAAGAGAAATGTTTCCTTAAGCCTCATGCATGAGTGAATGTCACTCCACTGTAATTTCAAACTGTTGTGGGCATTCCCTGCATGCAATACAATCCCATCTGGTACTATCCAAAGTCCAAATTCCAGGGTCTCTGCCCTGTCACAGGATGTTAGTCTCAGGTAGCACAAGATCTTTAATGTGGGCTTGCATGTCCATAGGCTTAGGCAGAACTTAAGAGCATCTGAAGATACAATTTTGAGGCACTGGTGCTTAAACCCATTTCAAATATCTCTCTCTTCCTATGCATTTAGTGTTCAGATTCTCTGTGCTTTATTCCATCTGCAAAATAGGAACAGTTTCACCAGCCTACTTCATAGAAGTGCTTGGATACTTTCTTTCTGAGGAGCACAAAGAAGGAAGAAGAGATGACTCTCTTATGGACACTAAATGTTCTGTATATTCCCTCACCCCTCTGACTAATCCTAGTTGAATAGTAAAATACCTCTCTACAGTAACCCCCAAGACAGAGGCAGAGACTCATAAAAGCTAATGTTCAGTGTGGATAAAGCGAAGTGCAGGCGGGAAAACAGCTCTGACTTTACAACACATGCACACAGATGGGTAGTGAGCTGGAAATTAGCATTCAGGAAAAAGACCTTGGGACTATGATGGATACCCCTATGCAAACATATGCTCAGTGCCCTACAGCAGAAAAAAAAAGGTAAATCAAATATAAGGTAAATCAAATTAGAGAAGTAACACAAAATAAACCAGAAAGCACCGTTTTATCACTGTATAAATCCCTGACCCACTTGCACCTTAAAGGCCATATACAGTACTGACTTCCTGCATCTCTACAAGAGTATGTTAGAGATGGAAAAGATTCGAAAAGGGTAAAAAGAATGATCAGTGCTGTGGGCCAACTTCTACTAGGTCTAATAAGCTATTCATAAGAAAAAGACAAAGAAGGTATCTTTCATTTTCAAATGGCATCATTGGGAAAACCAGCAAAGTAATAAAATAAGGAATTGGCAGTGACTGATGAATAGAAACCAGTTACATGAGTCACCTGTGTTGCAAGACATGAGGGCTTCCTAATCATAGGCAAGATTCCAAGAGCCATCATTTTGTATTGATGTACGCTCACCAGACCTCCTGATGGATAAACAATAATGTCTCTTCATCATAGCTTACCCTTTTGATAAGATAACTGCTTATTGACCCGTTCAGTACGTTCAGTGGAGGAGTTTGATACACCTGTTTCTAGATTCTGCCCTTCTTCTATTTCCTACCTCCTTCCCCAGAGATGCTCAGGGGAAATATACATATTCTACCATCTAGACATTCAGAAAAGCAGTCAGGAACCCTCTGTCCCTCTGTTCCCATCACCTCACAGACCTTCTCCAATGCATCCTTCAGAATGGGGATTGGGTGATCCAGTGGTACTGGTTCAGGATAGCGGGGACACATCTGCACAGCTTCTGATTGCACTTCCATCACAGATGGGACTGGAAAACATTTCAAAGATAGCATATGTGATTTCAGTAGACACCCTAATAAGCTTTAACCTCATCCAACAGTCAGCACTAGCTGTCTCGCTTGTGTTGTCCAAAGCTGAAGGACACTTCTGCATAGAAGACAGTCTTGAATTGTTTCTGTCACGCATAAAACAGGACTTGAAGAGGTCTCTGTGCTCTGTTGTTGCTTATTCCAACATGGGACGGACATGGGATGGACAGGAGCTGCAGTAGGGTTCAGCTCTGCAATCTGTAAGAGTAGGGGACTTGGACTACAGAAGACTCTGTAGGGTACCTGACACTGGTTCAGACCCCATGAAAGTGCCATACTCATGTCTAGGGGAACCTTGAGTTTGGATTCAGGAGGACAGAGTTGTCCCATGCATACTGTAACCTCAGAAAATGGATGTAGAAGTGAATTGTGAGTACCACCTGAAATCTAACACTATCACAACAGTCATTAGGCTGCATAGTTAGTATATTGGCTGATTCCTCTATTAGCTGTATCCTGCATATGCCTTTTTTTTTTTTTTTTTCTGGCAAGCAAAGATCTTTAAACACAGTGAGACATGGGACCTCTCCTACTTGGAGGCACTATTTTCCCCAGTGGATCCCAAGGTGTTCATAACACAGCCCCTCTGCTCTGTAAGCTGTAAACAAAATGTTTATCTTTTTGCTTACCAACTGAGCACGAAGCATTAGAAATACAGAAGAGAAGAGAAATGGCACTATGAAAACTTTGAGATAAATGGGGATGGGTACACAGGCAGCCTCTAATATTCTGTGATATATATGTAGCATCTGAAATCTTCTCAGACATCAGTCTATGAAGTACCTCTGGCACCTTCACTGTGGATTTTATGCCACCTTTGGGCTACTTAGAACTCTGATCCAGTTACACTGTATGTATTTTATCCTTGCACATACAGGGCCTTGAGTCTCTCTGTTGAATTTTCTATAATCAACATAAGGAGATTCTAGTGGGAATGGGAAAGGAAGGAAACCCATGAGCTGAAGCATGTGGTAAAGTGTAAAACAAGCCCCGTTCTAAAACAGAGTGGCTTTTACAACAGAATGCTAACGAAAAAGATAGAGTATGTAAAATAAATTGTCTCCTTGGTATATCAATTAACCTGGGTTAGTGCCAGAAGTAACAAAGCTTCTCCAAGCACCAGTAGAGCTACATGGTACTCCATGAACCCGATGTTCATGTTGTCTATATCCTTGCACCAGCTAAGAGGAGGCAAATTTATGTGCTGTGTGGGGAAATGCTATTTGGGGAAAAATGTCCACATGGGGAAAAAAGGGTTTCCTGGTTTCACAAATTTTTGTGCCAAACCATCACCAAGACGACTTAAAGATGACTACTTACTGGGCTCCACCTTGGGAAGGCTGTACTGCCACAGGAAGCAGCCTGTCATTGCCACAGACAACATGAAGAAGAAGATGACCAACCCATGAATCCACTTCACCTCCATAACAGTGAGCTTGAGGAGGCTCCGGCTGCTGGGTGCCGGCTGTAAGCAGAGAAGATACAATCTCAGAGAGATAAAAACTGCCTCTCATGCATATCAGCAAGGCGAAAGAGGCACAATTCATCAGAGAGTAAAGCTACTGCAGAGACATGGACTAATTCTAGCAGCACTGTGTCACCAGAGCTGGGCATACCCACCCACATTTAAATAGCTGGAACTAGAGATGATTTCTTGTCTTCCAATGAGGTTTGCAAGACATTCCTTACATTGTTGGCCTTGTTGGTTCTTGTAGAAGAATACCATGCACTCCTTTTTCCTTTTCCTCTCCCTGCAGGTGAACTTCATCAGCTCAGGCTGGCAGGGTTCCCTCTTACAACTCTTATTTCCTCCTTTTTCAACCATCATGAATTATTCCTGGATATTTTTCCAACTCCTCTTTTCCAGGGTCCAGCATCTGTTCATGGCAGCCACAAGCCAGATCATCTGAGCAGATCCAGCTTCCATAGATGAATGATGGTATTTTTCACCATGTACTGGCCTTACTTGTCTGTTTTGTGCCCGTAATTCCCATTATGTCATGTACCATCTGTAAGCTTGGCATTTACAGATACCATGTGTTGGAAAACTGGCTAATATTTTGGGTTTGTGCAGCTCTCACAACACTGGAGACCGTCCAGACTGGTGATAGTGCCATATAAATGTTGAAGAAAAACAAGGAACAGATGACAAATGATTAGGTGCCTAAGCATGATCTGTGTTCTTTCAATGACTGTAGGAGGTCAAAAGGGTGCTTTTGAAAGTTTGGCAATTAATGTTATAAAACATATGGGCTGCCATTTGCATCCAATATGGTCCACATTACAAAGCTGTTCCAGGTTGTCTGGACTCACTTATAGGATAGACAGATTAAAATACTCCCTTTAGACATTGCTTTTTTTTTTCTTTGACATCCAGGAATAGTTCATGCAAAAGTCAATGGAGCCTTGTCACTCACAACTAGGGAATCTGCAGAGTCACCTCCAGACTTGCACGTGGCTCTGTAAGGATCCAACTGGAGAATCTAGCCCCTGCTGAAACTTTAGGTTGCAGTTCGACATTCTGTACAATAACAGAAATATGTCAAGTTTATTTCAAAAGCCCTTTAGCCCTTTCAGGCATTCCCCCATAAATTTCTGATGGCAGCTGCCTTCAGGTTCTTTCATAACATAAATAAAAATTCAGGAATGGCTTAAGATGGGACATATGCCCACTCAAACCTGAACCTTCCAGAATGTTCATGCAATCTGTATTCCAGCCTGAGATGTGTTCCTAAATACAGGAAAGCAATTTTGACAACAAACCCAGCTTGGTTTAACTATACCAAGCTCACACAGTGCCGTAGTAGACAGGAGATCATATCTACACAAGGAGAAGCCTGTGAGTTGAGATCTCTTAAATCATCCCCATGCTGGCAAGCTTCATTTTATGCTGAAGAATGTTGTCTACAGCTGCAATGAGATGCTGTTGTCCTGCAGCAAGGTGTCGGATGGGGCCCTCTGTGCCCTGGATTAGGCATAGGATGCCTTTCCTGGATTAGTCCTATCATAATAAAATGACTCACATATCAACGTGCAGCTTGTCTGACCATTTTTTTGCTTTCCTTGCTTCACTGAGAAGCCCTGACTCCTGGGTCCCTAAAAGCATGGTGAAAGCAAAAGATTTTCTGGTATATGTATTCTCTCATGGACACCAAAGTGCTTAGACCACTAACTGAAGACCCAAAGATGCCACCACTGAACTCCCATCCTTTAGTCAAAACTCCCCTTTACCTTTTGTGGATGATGAGCACTCTGAATGTCTCTTTTGTTCTCTGACCCATAATCCAGTGGCGATGCACTGGACAGTGGCAATGCTATGAAACTAGAGGTGTGGATCTCTCTTTTATTGACAGGGCACCAAATATGAAAAAGTGTGAGAAATATTCATCACCTGGAGGAGGTGCTCTACCCTCTATGCTGCCTTTCAGGAAAAATACCACTCCCTGCGCCTAGGAGACTGTCAAACAGATGGATAGATACTTACAAACAGACTCCTTACACTTCCCACTCCAGCATCTGCCTGGTTTCACCTTCCTTTTAGCTGGTTTCTCCATCTCACATACATTTCTCAACCACTTCTTACAGCATAAACACAGCAAGACAGGGAGAGACAGGCTACAATCACTTTAAGACACATGCAAATGAATGTAAACACATGCAGGAACAAGTGCACCCAGCTTCCCAGGGGTAGGTTAGCTGTGGGCTGTTTCTCATGAGCTTTGAAAAATTGGGGAGGGGAGAAATGGGGATTTCATATAGACCACCCATGCATGCTGTCTTGCCCCACCATGCTCAACTAGGCAGATTATGACAGACCCTGTGAGCTGCTCTAGTCAGAGGGACTTCTCAACACTGGCTAGGGAGAGACAGAAAGAGCCCCAGTCCACTGCACGTACCATTGCCAGAAGCTGTCTCAGTCCCAGAGGCTGTTGTCAGGTGTCCCAGCGTGTGCGGAGAGTAACAAAACCACACCATCTGAATTCAGCCCCAGTAAGGGGGGAACAGAGCACCTTGCCATGCTCCTAAATACATCTGTGTAGCAGGGGCAGGTGCTGCTCAGTCAGTTTGGCTGAAGTGGACAGTTTTAGCTCCCCAACAATCCTCCTCTGGGCTTCCCTGTCCATTTGACCCACTCAGACCCTCCAGAAAGTGCTGCTGACCTCCCGTGAGATTAAGCGCCAGGGATAGAATGGCTTTTGAGCTCAGTAAAGTGCCTGAGAGATTGAATGTTAATTCTGCTTAATGCTCCTCTACCATGTGTGTGAATCACGGCTGAAACCATGAGGGCTTCATGATCTATTTATAGCAGATTCATCTCCTACTGACATCTGAACAGGAGGTGATTAACTCAAGAGAGGGACAGCCCCTGTGTGCCTCCAGTCGGCCATCCCTGGGCAGGCTTGGGAGGGGACATGTTGGGCTGTTCACGGGAAGTTGAGGAGCTTAGACCAGGAGCTCAGGCACTCTCTGGGCTCAATCCTGAATGGCCTCCTGGAATTACTCTGCAGTGAAAGACTAGGGAGCCATTCCCAGCTAACAGGCCCACTGGATGTAGACAGAGCTTGTATATTCTTTCCCCTTAGCTGCTAGGGACTCTGAAGGATGATGGAAAGTTGTGATTTGCATGAGGTGAGCCTTACCCGCAGCTGTAACCCATCCATGGCTGCTCAGAAATGTCTTCTAATCCCCTGTGCTGCCTGGCTCCACAAACAAAAGGATCATAAAACCTTGTGATGAAGAGAAAAAAAATGTTAGAGCAATAAAAAAAGTGGAGTAAGAGCAAGGAGGGAAGCCCAGAGTAACAAAGGCCAGCTCAGACAAGGAGACCACCAGGGAAAAACTGGTTTTGGATAGGGACATGAACCACAGAAACCACATGGGGTAAGTCCTCAGTAACACCTTTCCTCTCTCTACCTCTGCTTTGGCAGCACCTTGTGTTTACTGCAAGGGCTGGGACTCACCAGGGCCCACAATCATCCTCACCACACCTCTCAAACACAAGGAACTGGAGCTTCAAATTGTTCAGAGCTGGAGGGTCCTACTTGCCCTCTCCCTGGCTTCGCAGCCTCGCTCCGTTTACACAGCCGACAACACCCTCCTTAATCTTGGGAATCGCAGATAACAGCCAACAAACTGTATGACAGGTTTGGAAGTAACAAGATATTGGCACAGTTGTCACCTTTCCCATAACATCTCCCTCTTGTCTGGCTACCTAGCAGCAGCAATTCAGTAGGCAACCCCACACCTCCCACTCCCCCCCTAGGAGCTCTTACCAGCCTTGTTGCTGCCCTCCGGCTTCCAGTGCTGATGAATTTGGGCTGTTCTGGAGCTGCAGATGTTAAGAGAATCTGAAGCACTAATCCCAACAGTCAGCCTCTCTGAGCACAGATTAATCAGCCATGCCTCACCCCTCCTCAAATAATGCAGCATCTGTCCAGGGATCCAACCAAAAGGGGGTACTGCTGATGATTTCATGGCTCAAACAATACAGCAGAGTGAAAAATAGGGAGCTGGGAAGGGGGTAGCCTTAACACAGTGCACTGGAAATGTTAATAATGAACTGTCATTATCATGTAAAATACATTATATACACTCTTCAAAGAGGAGGACATGGTCATGCCCCCAGTTCTGCACCAAATCCAGGAGCCTTATGCACCTTGGGGGTTCTACCATCCCACTGCCTTCTTGAGATGTTCATGGGTAAGCATATTCTCTTCATTACTGTCTCTGTTTCAGTATCAGGGTAGTGGCTCAGGCTCTAACAGTGCTCAAAATACTCAAACAGATCCTATGCAGCCATGTGCCTGTGCCCCAGAGTTGTGTCCAAATTTTGCTGAAGGGTATGTGGACGACCTCCTTAATGATTAGAGTAGGTCAAGCTCTTCAGAGTTTTGTTGCTTCTCATTTTTGGGAATTCGTATTTCCTTCCATTCCTGCTATCAACCTTCCCAGACTTTCCTTCACAATCTGTGCAGAGATCTTCTCTCAAAGCCAAAGAGAAATGCACATGTAGGTAACTCATGCTCTTTACATATTGCACATTGTCATCCCATTCATTCTTTGTTGTCACTCCTTTTGTTTGAGTTCATTAAAAAAAAAAGTTTTTCAGTCTCCAACTCAAATGTGATTTGCAACGATTCACTCACCCACCCCTGTTTCTTCACCTTCTCTCTGAGACACATTTGCTCTATGCTTTCCCCTAAAAAAGGACCTGCCTACCCACAGCCATGATGGAGTCTCAGTATTTCCTGGCTCAATAGCATTTCATGAGTTTCACTTTCATTTTTTCAGTCTCTCCTTGCAACTGAATCCAGTCCTTTCAGTGACTCAGAGAAGTGTCCCAAACCTCAAAATGAGGCAGAAGGGGGATAGGAATAGCTTGTGCCCTCCCTCCTGGTCTGCTCTCTCAGACTATCCCTCTGACCCAGAGAGCTACCACCAGGCAGGTAAGGAGCAGTTATTCTCCCTGCTGCCTGATCAAACATACAGTACACATAAGTGACTGCACACAAAAGATTTTGTGTTTCATAACATCAGTTACAGCAAAGCTTCACAGCCTCAGGCTGTGAAGGTCAATCTGAAATAGCTTTGACCTAGAAGCATCCAGGAGTCCAGTGGGACCGGGAATAACCTAAACATACAACTGTCTGAGAGCTTTTTAGGGTCCTCTATCCCCTCAGCTTCAGAGTGATGCAGGTCCCAGGCTGCCCCAGCAGACAATCTGGCCACATCCTTCTCTGATTCCAGCTTGTCTGGAGGCAGCCAAGCACAACCTTAGCCCAGGTGCTTGGCATGGGGCAGGCTGTTGCTGGAGAACAGAGCTGGAACACCCAGCAGGCTCACTGCAACTCAGTGAATTATTCAGCCCTGACCAGAAACAACCCTTGTCATTGGCACTAACAAGACTGGTGCAGAGACACTGGAAATCAGCACGGTGAGGTATCACCCTTACACAGAACACCTTCCAACCTGCAGCATCCTGCTGGACACCCCGTGCATTTCATTATTTCAGAATCTCAACCTTCTTCTTGTTGAGGTCCTCTCCCATCCCCTTTCCACAGATGAATCTGGGAGGTATAGCTTTTCATTACTGTATGGGGTATACACAGAAAGGATTTTGTAGTAGGGAGTTGCAGATGTAGCCTCTGGGGTGAGGTCAGGGGATGTCTTGTGCTGGTTCCAGTCAGCTCTGTAATGGACCTGCTATTGGCCAAAAGCCCATCAGTGGAGCTGATGATGCCTCTGTGAAAACATATTTAAGAAAGGGCAGAAAACATCAGATGGAGGGAGGGTGAAGGAACAAAGTGAGAAACAAAAGAGGAACAACAGAGTCAGAGGAGGAGGTGGTCCATGCAGATATTCTCTGCAGCCTGTTCAAAGAATAACACCAGAGGAGATACCCCCTGCAGCCTATGGAAGGGATTATGCCGGAGTAGATATTCACACAGCAGCAGATGAGAACCACTCCAGGGCAAATGGATGACAAAAAATCAGTCTGTGAATGTCCCACACTGGAGATTTTCCTGGAGGACCACAGCCTGTGTGGACCACACACTGCAGCCCAGGAAAGGTGAGGAGGAAGGAGCAGCAGAGAAAACCACTTTGTACTCACCTCAACTCCCTGCCCCCAGTATTCCCTGTACCACTTTTTGGGGGAGTGAGAGTAGAGGCACGTTGAGTGAAGGACTGAGTCTGGCAAAGGGGCAGAGGAAAGGTGTTTGTTGTTTGGGTTTTTTCATTTCCCAACATCCTAATTTGTAATTGCATTATATTTTAACTGGCAATAAATGAAGTTATTTTTCCCCAAATTCTGTCTGTTTTGCCTGCAACAGTAACTGGTTAAGTGACTTCTCTGTCTTTATCTCAACCCACGAGCTTTCCTGCTCCTGTTTTTTTCTCCTATTTTCTCCCTCTTTCCTGCTGAGGGAGAATGAGTGGGCAGCTGGGTGGGAGTATTGCTGTTAGCCAAGTCTAACTCACTACATGTGCATAAGAAAAAGCTCTCCTGCATGACTTCTTCCCGGTGCTGTTCTGCAAGATCTCTCTCTACCTTGAAGGGTATTCCTGCTGTTTTCCTGCCACAGGCACCTAGAGGTCTTCAGGAAGGTCCCAGGTACTGAACAGGCCAGTGGTTCAGACCAGGTCTCTGTATGGAGAAATTGTCAAGGTTTAGTTTTGCTAGCTATCAGGAACTGATGTGAATTTTTGTGCTCAGAGGCATGCTAGCTCCTAGACTGGAAGAAAAAAGCACCTCTGAGCTGTTTCTTTATCTACAACGTAAACAAGCCCGGTGACTAAGCAGCGAATAATCATGTCTTTGTGAAGTATGACAGTAAAATGCACACAGAATTTTTAGGCTTAAGCAGACCTTATCCCACTATGGGAATGCCTTTTTTTCCTGATATATGTATCTGATAATTCAAAACCAAGAGGAGTTGTCTTGGTGGAATTTTACTGAAAATATTGCATAATTTCAAACGAAACAGCCTGAGTGGATGAATTGTGTTCTGAAGTGTGAGTAGCTTAAAGAGAAAGAAGGAATTAGAAAATTTACTGAGGCAGGCTCACGAATAAATGGTCCGGGCACTTTCTGTCTGCCGGAGAGACCAGAGAGCATGTTCCAGGGACATGGGCTCACTCATACTATCATCTCATTATTGGGCTGTCAGTCTCAGCAGTGACAAAGGGGAAGCTGCAGCAGGAAAAGCAATTGGCAGCTCTAATTGCCCTCCTCTCAACAACAGCCTTTGAACCAGTGTGGGGGTGAGGGGGAATTTTCCTCCTTCCACAGTTCCACATTGCAGAGCTCAGCCAGGGATTCTGTTGTCCCACTGTGTGTCCTTTGTGTCCTACTGGGCACCTTTGTCAGCCTTTGTTTCCCATTACCAGCTGGTTCATTTTCTTGGTAGTTTTGTGTGGTTGCAGTGAGCTTTGAAAGTCAAAAGATAGAGCAAAGTGCCAAATGGGCTCTGGCTGCATGTTCCTGTACCCAGGCATGCTAGCAGCAGCTCGGACTTGGATGGTGGTAGAGGCTGTGGCCACCGTCAGCCATTTGCTGACAGTGCAGTCTCAGGAATTCAGAACTGAAGAGTTGGAACCCTCAGAAGAAATACTCAATATTTGAGACATCCAAGGATGTTTTCAAAGGTTTCTTTATTTAAACTACTACACACGCACACTGTTTTTACTCTTTTGTTTGACTTCATGAGCCCAAAAATGAAAATTTATTGAAAAAATATTATAATCAGATTTGTGATAAAATCAAACAAAAGCCTGTAGAAATAGAGAATGCTGCTCCATACTACAGCATGGGATGTGCTGCCTTATGTTCCATGAGGATTTGTCAGGATGCTGAGAATTAATTTAAAGTTCTGCACCAGCCTTACCTGGACCCTTCACCTGCATACCCTTCCTATTGGCCCTCAAGCTCAAGACGTGAGCCTTTAGTCCTTTCCTGAGATGTATTGCAAGACTGCTGGTCCCCAGTGCAGCTGTGCCTATTCCCATGCCTGGCTGTGGACTCCGCTGACCTTGCCCCCGACATGTGGATTGCCATTGGACTTGTCTCATTAACATCAACTCTCCTGAAGATGGAGACTTCTGACTGAACCTGGCCACAGTGTCTGGTGCTGCCTCACTGATCTCGCTCGGGTACTGCACGGCTGGGTCCTGCCCCATTGTCCATGTGATTACCCTCGGCTTCTGGGTCCCTGTCCCTTAGGAAGCAGACAGACCTCTCTCCCTGACAAGGGTAAACTCCTTTTGGTACATTTGGTTTACATAACACATTTAAAGAAAAGGAATTTTTTTCTTCCTCAGCTTGACAACACGTTGATACAAAAATGTGCCACTCCTGAAACGTACACAGGCAGCAAACATACATGTCCTAGATGCCAGAACCTTGCTGAATATGTGCAGGTTATTAAGACATGTGAAACTGTCTAATATTTCTGCTACTGAAAAACTTCAAACTGACTAATGTGCATTATGAGGTCTTTGAGGGTTCAGTCTGTAGGCCCTGGAGTCATGTGATTAGCATTCACCATTTCAATGAAAACCTGTTTGCAGTCTGCTGAGATGCTTTATTCTGTCAAGAGATGCTGGGTTGGTGTGTGGGCATGCAGCTCCTCCATACAGGCAGCATCTGCATTAGATGGATTTGCTTCTCTCCCATCTCCTCTCGGCTGCTGGGAAGATACAGTGAAGAGACCAGAACTCAGCACAAGTAGAATCACTGAATCATTTAGGTTGGAAAAGACCTTTAAAATCATCGAGTCCAACCATAAATCTAACACTGCCAAGACCACCACTAAATCATGTCCTGAAATGTCACATATGCATGTCTTAAAAACATCGAGGGGTGCTGACTCCATCACTTCCCTGGGCAGCCAGTTCCAATGCTTGATCATCTTTTCAGTGAAGAAATTGTTCATAATATCCATTCTAAACTAATAATTCAATGTAATCTATTATCCAATATAGAAGAATAACAATGTGATGGAAGAACTCTTTCACACCTCATGTCCTGGCTCTCATCTATGCTCTCTCATATCTTATACATGTATTTTCTTGGCTCATCGGGATGCTGGCATTGGCTTGGGCTACAGGGAGGGGGTCTGAACTCAGGGTGGAGAGCTCTGACCTGCCACAGGCCAGCAGAGCCCTTAAAGCTCTGCAAAAAACCCTGTGCTGGGTATGAAAGGAACTTCCCTCAGTCTGTGGAGCAATAGTGAAGCTGTCACCAACCCATGTCCACGCAGATCACAGCTTTGGTGCCGTTTCCTCTTTCATACAAGTCTCAGAAGTCTGCAGGGAAGCTGGATTTTACTGAGCCATCTCAAAGCTCTCTCATTAACTGCTCGCCAGCAGCCAGGTCTCTGATAATGGGTATCACCTCTGGAAATTGCAGCCCCATAGCAACAAGGAGTTTAATGGCTATTATTCCTAAATGAAGAACACAGCTCTAGTAATCCACCTCTTGCCTTTAGCAAAGTCCCTTAGAAATGATGATTTCCCTTTGATGGTAAGACAGATAAATACACATAATGGCAAGCATGTTAAAAAGACACAGTCTGGCTGGCAATGCAATTTTTTTTTTTTAATTCAGAATACTGTTGTGTTTTGGTTTTGTTTTGTTTTTTTTTTTCACAAAGTCAAGTGAAGAAAAAGGAATCCTGTAGGCATTGTGAAAAATGAAAGGTTCTAATCTTCCTTAAAGGGAACAGCAGAAAACCTTGTTTCAAGGGTAGGACTCCATTCATTTGATTTCCAACAGAGACTTTTGGCACTTTGTTCCAGTGCTTATCCACTTCCAAGATGAAGAAATTTTCCTGTATGTCCCATCATACAGCAACATGTACCCATGTGACTTCCCTTTGTGCACCTGAGCCTAGCTTCAAGCCTTCTCCAGTGCCTTCAGTCAGTGGAATATGCAGTTAGATCCCACTCAGCCGCCTCTCTTTCCATCAGACCAAACCCAGCTCTCATCTCCCTTCATGTCCTGTGCTCCAGCTCCAACCGTATCAGCAACTCTCCTCTGCAGGTTCAGCATTATGGTTCAACAGCATCTTTTCCATACCAGGATGTCCCAAAAGTGGACATGTTACTCCAGATGTGCCTCAGTGTTGAGTAAATGGGAAGAATCCCTTCTTTTGACTTGCCAGCTATACTTGTGTTAATACAGCCCAGTATGAAGTTAGCCTTTGGTGACAGCAGGACGCATGCAAGGCAAGGGCAGGAATAGCTGAAAAGGTCATGTGTGGCTCTTTTGCACCACCCTCATCCAGGCAGACAGTGATGGACAGGCAGCATGTATGACAGTGACAAAGATGCTTTGAGGCATCCTGAGGGGCTCAGGGCCTTTCCAGTCACTCAGGCTATTTTTCTGTCCCCAGTAAGTCCAAGCTGACAACTTCCCTCTCACAAGACACACACAGCAGGAGCCCTCATGAAACTCTGCTTTATCCCTGTCCCTATGATCTCCATGCCACCATGTCTCACAGATAAATTTGCTTCTTCATCAATTTATACCCACACAGCATCTCTGCTACCCCTGACATGGCCAGCAGTTTTATTTTAGCTTCCTTGCATGTGATAAGACAGAGCTTGTCAGGAAGAATACCCTAATTGTCTCCATGTAGAATGAGCAGAAAATGTAGGTGGTCCCACATGTCCCTGTGATAGGGAGTAGCCTCAGTCTGTGCATGCCAAGGACTGCCCTGTTATTCTCCTTCCCTGCCTCCTATGTGCCAACTTCCCCCACCCTGTTACCAATGGGGATAGAAATCAGAATAGTTGGGATATATGGAGAGGGCTGGTAAAATCTGAATATTAGTTTGATTGGGTGGAAAGAAAGGGTTTAGATAAAGAGTGGGAAAGTATTTCCAACCTGAACTGAAGGTGTGCATGGATAAATAGCAACCCTGGAAAGGGCTGAGAGCAGCCAGCAAAGAAGATGCTGGCTGGATGTCCAGTGTACACTCTCCAACCAACCTTATTCAGCAGCAGGGAAATCACAACAGCTCAGGATCATCCTTTTTCCCAAGTACAACTGAAGTGGAAGCACTGTCATTCTGCAGGCTGGGCCTGGCACAGGGGGAATCTTCCACTTGTGAGTGTTTGTGTGATGCCCTGTGAATGACTGGGGGTGTGTGCAGATAAGGGAGCAGCTGATTGTGGAAGCAGCTTCATGCAACACTTGTCCTGGGGTGAGTCAGCTCCGGCAGAGGTGATAGGATGCACAGCAACAGTACCTGTTGGGACTTGGGATTGTATTGCCTGTCTTTTCTCTGGGACAACAGGGCTGCAAAAGATTTCCAATTTTTTTAAATGAAAGCAGCACTTCTCCCACAGTCATTGTGGGATTCCAAGAGCTGGGAAACATTAAATATTGTGAGTCATAACCTTTTAATATCATTGTACGTTCTCTGTAGAGTGGATAGAAAGCTTGAGCTTTATGTGTCCATGAAGAGCTACCTAATCCAGACAGGCAATTACTGCTAGGTACCAGCATGAAATAAGGCATGGGGTATGGGCTTTACAGCAGTTGCACACCTCTTCTCAACAGAGCAATATCCTGTGACATACTACAGGACGCTGGAGATGGTGCCTGACTGCCTGTAAGAGTGACTTTCAAACCAACTAGATACCAGCATACCATTAACCACTACCGTGAATTGCCATGGTTGTGCAAAACCAAGTCACTGCAAGTAAAAAGAACTTAGTCTTCAAAGCACAGCTTGAAAAGCTGCAGATCCAGTGGCAGCTAATGTATGGAAGCTTCCCCCAGTCCAACAGAGTATGGGGGTATTTGGGCAGGTGCTGATGAAGGATGCGCAGGCTGGGCATCTGTGCTGGGGAGCAACCTCCTCGGACCTGGGCACAGTTGGTGGTGACTGGGCTTGTGCAGCCCCGTCACTGGTCAGGTTCCCCAGCCTCTGCCAAGCTGCACACCCATGCACAGAGCATGACCAGGGCAGAGGCAAAGTGGTGCTGCCAGTAGCACCAGCTTGCCTACGTGCACTGTCCAGGCTGGGAAGAAGGTGTGGAACCCTGTTCCCCAAAGAGGCAGCACTGGGATGCCTCATATGCAGCCTGACCCTGGCTGCTGCAGGCTGAAGCAGCAGAGACTTGATCTGCCCTGCTTGCGGGTACTTTAAATAGGTCAACAGCAGGTGACTGGATGAAATTACCCTTCATTTTATTGTAAGGAGCTACAGACAAGGTCCTTCCCTGCGGCTAACAGCAGGGTTTTTCAGTGACAATGTAATGATTTTAATCCAGCGTTTTTTATTAACTCCTCACATACTGTGTGCCTGTGCCAGCTCAGCCTTGCCCTGAAGCACCACCAGCCAGGTGAGGAGGATGTTATCACTGCTGGTAAATGTGCAAAGGGACATGTCCCAGACATCACTGTGGGCCTCAGTGGTACAAACCCATCGCTGGGGAGCCAATGAAAAGCCTTTCTCTGTGCTCCCTTGACTCACTGCAGAGATCAGCAACAGCTGGTAACAGTGAAATCTGTAACAGTGAAGTGCCAGTTTAGCCTGGTGCTCAAAATGTCTCCAATTCTGGAGGTAAACAGAGAACAGTGCTGGTCTTCACATGGCACTGGGTGCCCATGGACTTTCATCATGGTAAAGAGCAAGTGGAGTCACAGTAAAGGGCATGATACTGTCCAGTGTATCAACAGTTTGGTGGCAGCAGGACACCAGGGGAAGCAGGGATAAGGATTGACTTGTGGTCAAGACTAGGCCTGATGGTGGGTAAACATGAGGACAGGGATGCCTCACTGGGGGAAAAGAGCAGGATGAGGTCTAAGAACAGGCCCAGAGCTGGAGCAGGCTTGTGGTATTCAGAGATGCCCAGTAAGATCCATGGGGGCAGAAAGGCATGATAATGTGAATCAAAGAGAACTGACTTGTTTTCATTCCCTTTGTTCTGCTGTTACACCTGCCTTCTTATTTTCCCAGTCTCTCTAGAAGAAGCAGGGCTGACATATCACCTCAGATGAGATATCCCTGAACAGTGCTACTGGGAATGATCTCCATTTGGGTGTAGTCTTGGCTGGGGTCACTGCTGCTTCTACAGGAGTGATAACTTCTTTCCTTTGTTTTCCCAATAGTCCAGGTGATGGTAATGGCTGAGAAGAATAGACTCAATGGGGAAGAATCCGTGTAGTTTCTTCCAGATGCTTGTACTCAGTTGTTTCCTCGTGCCCTTGTCACCCAAAGCTCTTTTAGCAGCCAACAGAGATCAAATAAGCAAAGTCAGGGAGCCCAGGGCACCATTTCCATCTTTTAATGTAAGCACTCATAGCAGACATCTGTGTGGTGCCCTGTGACCGGCCACAGTATCAATGAGCCATAGAATTGTACATTTGAGACTGGCAGATGTAAAACTGGGGTGGGCCAGGAGTATCTTGGTCTTTGGACGTGTACATAGGCATGACCTTGTGCCCAGGGGATTTGCTCTGGTTCCCACCTTGTACACTGGCTTCCCAAGCACCGCTATGGCATGTTTTCACCATGGGAGTGAGCTTCAGGATGCTCTTGAGACACAACCTCCCACCCTTGCTCAATTCCCTGGTCTCAGAATCTGGATTTTAGTCTTCACTGTTAAGAATAAATAAGGCCCATAGCAACTGTGCAGGACTAGTGTAGGGCAGCCCAGCTTGGACTGGAAACAAGGGCAGCCTGCCAGGCGCAGAGGAGTGGCAGTGCTTTCTGTCAAGGTGGCCCCAGTGCCAGACCAGGCCATAAAAGCAGATGTGCTAGGACAGTCCACCATCTGTTTCTGAAACTGGGACACTCCCACATCCTAATACTTAGCCCATGAGGCAGAAATGAGAGACGATATAACAAAGACAATTCAGACTGTCTAGTGACTTCTGCCACTGAAAAGAGGCATCCTCTTTGTGCCTCCTTCACTCTTTCTTGACCCCTGTCCCCTCCCTTGCAGTATCTTATGTAGCTGTCAACCTTCCTGCAAGGGGGTTCAACTCACAAACCTACTCTAGGAGAGCCTAGCACCACTGAGGTGTCTGCTGAGGACTTCTGGAGGAGTGGAAGGTAAAGGAAGACCTCCCCTCATACTGAGCTGTCACATCACTGCCTCGTTTAAACCTGCAGCTTTGGACAAATGCAACTTGGGGTATTCTGTGATTAGTCCTGTTGTTTGGATGTCACATGCAAGGACCACTGGTCTCAGGAGATAAGGATGAAGCCCATAGTGATGACCATTGATAAATGTTTCATTCATTTAAAAATAAGTGATCTGGAAAAGAAAAGAAAAGAATAAACAGCTATTAACATTTCTTTATGTGAGTATAAGGAAAAATATTGCCAGAAGAGTTGAATCCTTAAATCCTTTAGATAGAGGGTCTAAATTACAGGAGAAGAGTGCATGTAAGGGTAGAAACATGGATACTTCTGAACAGATCCTGGAGAAGGCAAAATAAAATGTGATTCTCTCATGCTGGTAAGATTATTGGAGGAAGGAAGGTGTAATGACCAGCCACTTCAACTGGATGAATTGATCCCCTGGCTTGTTCCTCTGCCTTCTGTACCTGGCATTCCCATGCTGGCTGACACAGTGAGGCTATGCTGTTAATTCTGTAGTGAGCAAAGATCATCAGAAATGCAGTCCCAGCCTTTTCTGGGTAATTGCAGTCTATCAGCTCCTCTCCATTGTTGTGGATCCTCGCTGCAATGTACGATTACAACATTTATATTGTCGCTCACTTTTAGACTCCTTAGTCATACACAGTCACTAAGGCACAGAGACATTGGGTAACTTGCCAAGAGACTGGTGGTGTGTGCTGATTTTCATCTAAATTTACATGAATTTGCATACACCTCCCTCTCAGTTTGCATTCATTCCCAGCGATGTCTTTAAGAACAAGTAAAATATTGTCTGGTCTGAATGAGTCAAAATTTCCTACTTCTCTTACATTTCCTTTTTGCTGATGCTCATTTTTTTCAGCTACTAGTTGATTTATTTTTTCCTTTTTTCTACTCTACTTTCGACCTCCCTTCCACCCTTACCTACTATTGTGATTTAGTCTTCTTTTAACTGTATAGATATTTTTATCAAAAATTATTCTATCAGTTGTTCACGGAGTTGGTAGTCTCCCAAACTGCAGCATTGTTTATCCTATTCACATGGTGTTGATAGTTTGCAGTCTAGTTTTAATATGCTGCTTCATTTCTAATTTCCTTTCCTTTATAAACAGTCTCATGTGTGTGTCGGAACTTTCCACTCTGAAAAGTTTCAGACAAATAGAATTCCACACAAAAAAATTACTGAAGACAATGATCCTCATTTGCTGTGAAGATGAGAGTTGTATGCAAGACAGTAGACCGGGAATTCTCCGTGGAGCCGCGTGGGTCCGGGAAAAGCAGATGTTTTGGGAAATGTCTTAGAGGTCACCATGGGACCTGACTAAGCAAACGCTAATGCTATGTTAGCATTTTTTTTTTTCTAATATTCCACCCCTGAACCTTTCTTGTCTCTGCTGCCCTTGTCTTATTGTTTGATATCCCTGAGAAGTGTTTGGCTTAATTCTTGTTGTAAGTGCCCTTCAAGGATTTGTGGGCTGTGATTACTGGCCCCTCAGGGTCCTCTTTGTCTGATAACACAAAACAGCTCCTTCTACCTGTCCTGAGGCCATGTGTCTGAGACGCTTGGCAATTCAGCCAGGTTCTCCTCTGTTCTTTTTTTCCTGTCATTCTTGTTCCGGCTAGAGGGAGGGGGGGTTGGTGGATGGACAAACACAAGCGTATGCAAGGTACAGCAACATAAGCATTGAGGAGAGGGATGTGATGGAGGGACCTAATCCTCTCTTTGGGTCATGGTCCTAAAATAGCAGTTTGTAATTTCCCTTTTTTGCCATGAGAGTGCACTGTTGACTCATGTTCGGTTTGTTCTCCTCCTGGTCCTCAGCATGGCTGATGCCCGGGATTATCCTGCCCTGGATATAGAACTCAGCCCTCCTAGCACATGAACTTTGTAAGGTTCTTGGTGGCCCAGGCCTGAAGTTTGTTGAGGTCCTTCTGGACTTGAACTCTGCCGTTCATATGTCAGCTACTTCCTTGTACTTTGAGTTGTCTACAGATTTGTTGGGGTTGCATTTGAATTATCATACAGAAAGCATATGAAGATATTGAACTATGGGTACTTTGACTGTTAGTTCACTCTGACTGTACCCAGGGATTACCGACCTTTGATATGGGTAGTCCACTACTGCAGACTTTAACTCAAGATCTTTCATTGTCTTAGCTGGATGGTGTCTCAACTGCATCTTCCTGTGATTTGTGACTGTCCTGGCAAGAGATGGGCTTTTGATAAGCATTTCCTTATAATACAATATAATGCCTGATAAGCATTGCATACTCTTCCCTCCTAGGAGCTGTCAGGTTTAGTGAGATGTGTTGCCCAGACATGTTCTAGGGCATATATCCAAAGTTTGGGAAGCTTGAATGCTTTCCTATGTGGGTCCATTTTCTCTGGCCAGGCATTATCCAGGTTACTTTGCCCTCTCAGTGCAGAATAGCATGTGCCTTACACTGTGGCTGTACACTGATGCACAGAATTGTTTTGGTTGGAAGAGACCTTTAAGATCAAGTCCAACCATTAAACCAACACTGCCAGGCACCTCACCTACAAGTGACTCCACCACTACCCTGGACAGCCTGTTTCAGTGCTGGACAACCCTTTCTGTGAATAAATACTTCCTAATATCCAATCTAAACCTCCCCTCGTGCAACTTGGGAGGCCATTTCCTCTTGTCCCATCTCTTGTTAGTTGGGAGCACAGACTCACTTCACTACAACTTCTTTTCAGGGAGTTGTAGAGCGTGAGAAGGTCTCCCTGAGTCTCCTTTTCTCAAGGGTAAATAACCCCAGGTCCCTCACCTGCTCCTTATTGGCTTTGTGTGCTAGGTTCTTACCAGCTTCATTGCCCTTCTCAACACAGTCCAGCCCCTCAATGTCCTTCTTGTAATGAGGGGCCCAAAACTCAATGCAGTATTCAAGGTGTGGTCTCACCAGTGCCCAGCCCGGGGGAACAAGCCCTGTCCTAGTCCTGGTGGCCACGTTAGTGCTGATCCAAGCTGGTGGCCTTCTGGGCAACCTGTGCACACACTGGCTCATATTCAGACAGTTATTGACCACTACTACCCTCAGGTATTCCACTGGGCAGCTTTCCAGCCACTCTTCCCCAGTCCATGGGCTGACTGGGTCTGTTCATCTGATTATCCTGTAGATGTCACATCGTGTGACATGCATTCAAGATGATCTGCTCCATAACCTTCTCTGGTCTCAAGGTCAGACTGTCAGACCTGTAGTACCTCAGATCTTCCTCCAGGACTTCCTGAAGATGGGCATCACATCCACACATTCCAGCCTAAAACATTTTGGGATTCTATGATTTGTGAACCTCCAGTCAACTGGAACGTCTCTGGTAGGTCAGGACTG
This sequence comes from Chloroceryle aenea, assembly GCA_013399075.1. NCBI lineage: Eukaryota > Metazoa > Chordata > Aves > Coraciiformes > Cerylidae > Chloroceryle > Chloroceryle aenea. The sequence goes on from VWZY01008017.1 coordinate 30,015, forward strand.
CTGGTAAATGATGGAAAGTGGCTTGGTGAGAACTTCCACCAGATCCCTCAGTACCTTTGGGTGGATCCCATCTGGCCCCATAGACTCGTGTGAGTCCAAATGGTGCAGCTGGTTGATGACTGTTTCCCTTTGTATTATGGGGGCTTTATTCTGCTCCCAATCCGTGTCTTCCAGATCAGGGGTCTGGGCACTCAGGAAACAGCTGGCCTTGTTATGAAAGACTGAGGCAAAGAAGACGTTGAGCACCTCATCCTTTTTCACTGTTTCCCCCTGCATCCATTAGAGGATGGAGATTCTCCTTAGTCCTCCCTTTGCCATTAATGTTTTTATAGAAACATTTTCTTTTACTGNTTGCTTTTCCTGCAGTAGCCAGATTCAGTTCTAGTTGGGCTTTGGCCTTTCTAATTTTCTCCCTGCAGAGCCTCACAAAATTTTTGTAGTCTTCCTGAGTGGCTGCCCCTTCTTCCACAGGCCACAGACTTTCCCTTTCTTGCTGATATCCAGCAAAGCTCTATGTTCAGCCAAGCTTGTCTTCTTCCCTGCCATTTCATCTTACAGCACATGGGGATAGCCTGACCCTGTGCCTTAAAGATTTCCCTCTTGAAGAACATCCAAACTTCCTGGACTCCTTTGCCCTGCAGGACTGCCTCCCAAGAGACTCTGTCAACCAGTCTCAGTTCTCCTAAACAGGTCAAAATCTTCCCTATGGAAGACCATGGTGACAGTTCTATTGACTGCCCTCCTTACTTCCCCAAGAATTGTGACCTCTACTATTTCAGGATCATTATGCCCAAGACAGTCCACAACCTTCACATCACCCACGGGTCCTTCTCTGTTCACAAACAATAGTTCTAGCAGGGAGCCTTCCCTAGCTGGCTCTCTCACCACCTGGGAGAGGAAGTTGCTGTCCACAAACTACATGAACCTTCTGGACTGTTTCCTTTCCAGCAGACATCTGCAAAGTTCAAGTCCTCCATGAGAACAAGTGGTAGTGATTATGAGACTTCTCAAAGCTGCTTATAGAATGTTTCATCTGGTTCTTGATCCTGGTTGTCTGTCTGTAACAGATACCCACCATGATATCTGCTTTATTGACCCAGCTCCTCCTGTTTGTTGCCCATGCTGCATACATTGGTATAGATGCATTTCAGACATCCTAATTCTTACCTGATCATTCCCAGGTGCTACTGTGATTTCTAGCCCAGAAATATCCCTTGTGTCTTTGCTGTGTCCCCTGCCTCCACTGGCATGGCAAACCAAAGGACGCTGTCCAGCTAGCACGCCGTCCAGCAAGCATCAATGTGCTGCTCCCAGGCTTACCTCTAGCAAGCCCAGTTTTATTCTTTCCACCTTCAAATCTAGTTTAAAGCTTTTTTGATGAGCTCTGCCAACTCCTATGCAAAAATCCATTTCCCGTTTTGAGCCACAGGTACACACCATCTGCCACCAGCAGGCCTGGTGTTGTGTGAACCAATCTATGTTTAAAAACCTCAAGTCCTGCTGGTGGCACAGGCTCAGAGACAGGTATTGATCTGATGGGTCTTTCTGTTTCTTCCCTCATTGTTCCCTGTGACTGGAGGGATAGAGAAGAGCACTACATGTGCTGCTGATCCCTTGGACAGTCCTATCAAGGCCCTGAAGTCTCTCTTGATCGCCCTTAGACTTTTTGTTGTGAGTTTGTCACTGCCTGTCTGAAAAGTCAATAGTGGATAATAATCTGAGGGCCATACCAGAGCAAGATGTTTTCTCACCACATCTTCAACTCCAGAGTCTCCAGGGAGGCAGCAGATATCTCTAAGAAGTGAGTCTGGTCTGCATATCAGGCTTTCTGTTCCCTTCAGAAGGGAGTCATCCATGACAAAGACCTGTCTTTTCTTCGTAGAAGTAGTTTTCATGCAGGGCCAAGGCTGACTTAATTTCTGTGACACTTCTAAGCTGCAGTAACTGTTATCCCCCAGTTGCAGGGCCTTGTACCTGTTATGCAATGAATATCTGGGAAGGTGGAGTTGTTGCTGAGGGGATGCGGCTGCTGCTCTGGGCGGAAACTTGCTGCCATTGCCCCCTCTCCTTCTGGTCACTATGTGCAGTCAGGTGGAGAGGGGAAAGGGAACCCTCTGTTTTATGTATCTTTGTCCGACTGTTGAACCTCTGTAGGGAAGGCAGGACATGGTGACAGTGATCAGTCTCCTTCTTGCACATCCTGATACTTGTCAACCTACTCACGTCCTCCCGGAGCCCTGTCACTCTGGGTTCACCTCCCACCAGTGTGCTCATCGCTGTTGCCATGTACTGGAGTGAGAGGAGTTGACCAGAGGACAGGCTTTCTGCTGACAAGTCACCTGAGACATTGGTCTTTATGCAAGCAACACTTCTACTGTTGTCAGTCATGTCCTTTTAATTGGCCTGTGATTACCTGAAGACAATGCATACAATTCTTCCTGGGACAAAAGGCAGGATGGGTACCATGGATAGGAGCATTTGGAAGAAAGAAGCAGACTCTCATTTTCTAAGTTCACATGTGAGTCCTCAGCACCATATCAGGAAAGGCCTTCATTGTAGCCCCTGTCTGGCTGGAGCTTGTGGTATGGCTGAGTATCATGAGATGCCTTTGGTTCTCTGGCTTTTGTGAGGAACTCTGTCAAAGGTTTCAACTCTGGTCAGCCTGCAGCCTGACCCCAGGGTGGCTGCCTGTTCCCACTGGAGCTCTGCTTGGGAGCTGCATCTGTTGTGGTGGGTGCAGGCTGAGGTCACAGCCACCCCTCCCTAGTCAGAGCTGGCAGAACATTGCTGCCTTTCCTGCCTGTGCTGCCACGCTCTGTCTGACGCGCCGCACACCAGGTCTCTGGCTTCTTTCCCAGGAGTGGTCACTCTTGACCTGGCAGTGCCCCGGCCTTGGCAGCCTCTCCCTCAAGATCTGCTGGCTCTGGGATGGTCGTTCTGCTCCCTGGAGTTTCCCTACCAAAGGAAAACCTGAGAAAAACCCCTGAACACCAAGACTTGCTGCTGCGCTGTGGGCCAGGCAGTGCCAAGCAGCTGCCCTCGGTGACTGGCTGTTAGTTCTGATCACAGGCTGTTAGTTCTGATCACAGAGTGTGTAAAGGTGTCTGTACATGCACTGTGTAACTAGCGAGGGAGAAAATCTACTTCAGTGACAATAAATGGACCAGTTATAGTCAGTGGGGCAGAGTAAAAGCAATGGTGATGAACTCAGTCTCTCACTTTTATATAAGACTGTTGTCATGCCAAGAGACAGTCTTTCACAGGATATCACAGTATCACAGGGTGTCAGGGGTTGGAAGGGACCTTGGAGATCTTTGAGNTTCTCACCACATCTTCAACTCCAGAGTCTCCAGGGAGGCAGCAGATATCTCTAAGAAGTGAGTCTGGTCTGCATATCAGGCTTTCTGTTCCCTTCAGAAGGGAGTCATCCATGACAAAGACCTGTCTTTTCTTCGTAGAAGTAGTTTTCATGCAGGGCCAAGGCTGACTTAATTTCTGTGACACTTCTAAGCTGCAGTAACTGTTATCCCCCAGTTGCAGGGCCTTGTACCTGTTATGCAATGAATATCTGGGAAGGTGGAGTTGTTGCTGAGGGGATGCGGCTGCTGCTCTGGGCGGAAACTTGCTGCCATTGCCCCCTCTCCTTCTGGTCACTATGTGCAGTCAGGTGGAGAGGGGAAAGGGAACCCTCTGTTTTATGTATCTTTGTCCGACTGTTGAACCTCTGTAGGGAAGGCAGGACATGGTGACAGTGATCAGTCTCCTTCTTGCACATCCTGATACTTGTCAACCTACTCACGTCCTCCCGGAGCCCTGTCACTCTGGGTTCACCTCCCACCAGTGTGCTCATCGCTGTTGCCATGTACTGGAGTGAGAGGAGTTGACCAGAGGACAGGCTTTCTGCTGACAAGTCACCTGAGACATTGGTCTTTATGCAAGCAACACTTCTACTGTTGTCAGTCATGTCCTTTTAATTGGCCTGTGATTACCTGAAGACAATGCATACAATTCTTCCTAGGACAAAAGGCAGGATGGGTACCATGGATAGGAGCATTTGGAAGAAAGAAGCAGACTCTCATTTTCTAAGTTCACATGTGAGTCCTCAGCACCATATCAGGAAAGGCCTTCATTGTAGCCCCTGTCTGGCTGGAGCTTGTGGTATGGCTGAGTATCATGAGATGCCTTTGGTTCTCTGGCTTTTGTGAGGAACTCTGTCAAAGGTTTCAACTCTGGTCAGCCTGCAGCCTGACCCCAGGGTGGCTGCCTGTTCCCACTGGAGCTCTGCTTGGGAGCTGCATCTGTTGTGGTGGGTGCAGGCTGAGGTCACAGCCACCCCTCCCTAGTCAGAGCTGGCAGAACATTGCTGCCTTTCCTGCCTGTGCTGCCACGCTCTGTCTGACGCGCCGCACACCAGGTCTCTGGCTTCTTTCCCAGGAGTGGTCACTCTTGACCTGGCAGTGCCCCGGCCTTGGCAGCCTCTCCCTCAAGATCTGCTGGCTCTGGGATGGTCGTTCTGCTCCCTGGAGTTTCCCTACCAAAGGAAAACCTGAGAAAAACCCCTGAACACCAAGACTTGCTGCTGCGCTGTGGGCCAGGCAGTGCCAAGCAGCTGCTCTCAGTGACTGGCTGTTAGTTCTGAACACAGGCTGTTAGTTCTGATCACAGAGTGTGTAAAGGTGTCTGTACATGCACTGTGTAACTAGCGAGGGAGAAAATCTACTTCAGTGACAATAAATGGACCAGTTATAGTCAGTGGGGCAGAGTAAAAGCAATGGTGATGAACTCAGTCTCTCACTTTTATATAAGACTGTTGTCATGCCAAGAGACAGTCTTTCACAGGATATCACAGTATCACAGGGTGTCAGGGGTTGGAAGGGACCTTGGAGATCTTTGAGACCAACCCCCCTGCCAGAGCAGGACCATACAATCCAGCACAGGTCACAGGAACGCAGCCAGGCAAGTTTTGAAAATCGCCAGAGAAGGAGACTCCACAACCTCTCTGGGGAGCCCATTTCAGTGCTCTGTGACCCTTACAGTAAAGAAGTTCCTCCTCATGTTAAGGTGGAACCTCCTGTGCTCCAGCTTAGATCCATTCCCCCTTGTCCTATCCCAGGGCATGAGTGAGAAGGGGCTCTCTTGATACTTTCCTCTTGATACTCAGCCCTCAGATATTTATAAACATTTATCAAATCCCCTCTCAGTCTTCTCTTCTCAAGACTAAAGAGCCCCAGGGCTCTCAGCCTTTCCTCCTAAGGCAGGTGTTCCAGTCCCTTCAGCATCCTTGTAGCCCTCCATTAGACTCTCTCAAGCAGATCCCTATCTCTCTTGAACTGGGGAGCCCAGAACTGGATGCAATACTCCAGGTGAGTTCTCACCAATGCAGAGTAGAGGGGGAGGAGAACCTCCCTCGATCTGCTGGTCACAGTCTTCTTAATGCACCCCAGGATGCCATTGGCCTTCCCTGCTTTTAAGTCCAGGTGAAATACATGCCCGTTTGTTCATATACTCACTATTAATTATAAAGAACAAATCTAATCAAGCACCTAAACAGCATAATCAAAACCCTAAGAAAAACATAAAGATTACTCCAAGCTTGGCATAAAATAGATCCCGACAGAAACAGGTGGGGCTCTCTAAGACATGACTTCCTTCTGATGCTTTTGCACAGGGAGTTCTGCAATAGGTGTCATCTGGGGAGCTCAAACTCACACGTGAAGTCACTCCACTGCTACAGAGGATGGATGGATTTGGGATGATCCAGAAGTATGTAAAGTTGGAAAAGGACCTTTTTAGCCAACCCCCATGGAGGGGAGTGAACAACTTCATGCTGTCAGGGATTAAAGAATGAGGAGGATGTTATTTAACATCTATTACACTCACCCTCTCTCATACGGGGTAACACCCAAACAAGGGGAACGTTGTGCTTTTGCTGACAGCACTAGAAAAGCACAGGTTATAGCCAGAACGTGGCATTCAGGAAGTCCAGCATCAGCCACTTGTGTGAGATCTTTGACTTTCAATAAAACAACTGAATTGAGGAAGAAAAACAGAGAAAATTCTCTTAGAAGACAAATACAGCTATACTTAACTATGCAAGCTTTAGCTACCAACTGGATATCCCAGCTAACAGATATTTAGAGTTAGCTTTTCAACACCCCTACCTTTTAATTAGCAATTTGCTCTGTTGTTTTTAAAACTCTAGGAGGACAAACTGTAAATGTTGTCTCCATCTAAGAAAAAAACATTATTTATCACCCTACTCACCCCTCAAAATCCATTCCTCCTCCTTGTTTGGAATCATATTTCTTTGGTTTAGGTCATTTCACTGCCTTTTTGCCTGTTTCACCTGCAGAACTTGCTCAGATTATTAGCAATTTGGTGTCTTCCCTCATGCATGTCACAGCAGGCAGTGTATCAGGAAGGGTTAAACAACCCTGCAAGTGTGCAGGGAACGTGCTTGACTTTCACTACTGGTTATGGCACATAAGGCAGAAAACCCAGCATGTACTCTTTAAAAGAAAATTGGGTTCCTCTGCCTGCTTTAAGTGTGTTGGCAAATTAGTTGTGAAGGCTGCAATTTACTTAGTCTTTTAAAAACCTTTGACAGAGTTCCTCACAGAAGCCAGAGAACCAAAGGCATCTCATGATACTCAGCCATACCACAAGCTCCAGCCAGACAGGGGCTACAATGAAGGTCTTTCCTGATATGGGCTGAGGACTCACATGTGAACCTAGAAAATGAGAGTCTGCTTCTTTCTTCCAAATGCCCCTATCCATGGTACCCATCCTGCCTTTTGTCCCAGGAAGAATTGTATGCATTGTCTTCAGGTAATCACAGGCCAATTAAAAGGACATGACTGACAACAGTAGAAGTGTTGCTTGCATAAAGACCAATGTCTCAGGTGACTTGTCAGCAGAAAGCCTGTCCTCTGGCAGCTCTGGCAGCCACACATTACAATGTGTGTGCCACTTCTTCTGTTATCCCAACAAAGAAAGCAGATCCACAAGAGGCTTAACACAAGGAAACACAGCCAACAGACAGCAATCTTACTTAAGACTTACAGAGAGAGAAGGAAGCAAAATTCTAAAACACAATAACACATTGTAATAAATTTTGCCCTCAGAGTCAAAACTACTGTCCAGAAAAACCCTTTTCATCACCAGAAAAACCCTTTTCATCACCAATCAAGAGAACCCAGGGAGGCATTATAAAGACACAGTAGCTGACACCCTTTGTCCACCATAAGTGGTGGATCACATAAGTGATCCAGCTGAGACCACCTGGGCTTATGTGTCCCGGTGTTCCCAAATGTGCATGTGAGCATCCATGTGTGCAGAATCAACTTCCTTGTAAAGTTAAACTAAATCCTTTTCTGCTTCCTAACAACCTCTCCTTGAGTTTTGGTACACTCACAACATACAGGCAATGCTGAGCTCCTTCCCAGGCTTTGTATTAGCTTGCAGGCCAGAGCCTTTCTTTCACATTCCTGAAAAGGTATGACACTCCTTGGGGCTACTTTGCATGGCTGAATGGAGATATTTTCTCAACAAAGGGCTCTGCCGATCTTCCCTGAACCACAGGGTGCTTGTTGCAGCTTGCATGCAAATCTCAAGAAAGATGTCTTTCTGCAGATGTTTTCTGTGACAAGCCAAGAGGTGAGGAGGCCCAGTGCCTCCCAAGGGGTTAGAAAAAGGCCAGGCTGTCTAGTGTGAAGATAACCTGACAGCACAGTCAGAGTACTAGGTCCCTAGGGAAAAAATAAAGCCTCCTGCTTCCAAACTCCTTTTTGCCTTTCTCTGCCTGCAGACAGCAAGCATCTGACGGGAAAGTTAAGGACCTGGAGAGCAGGGAGAAAGAGAGAAAGGGCCCAGGTCCAGAGCTCCACCACCCTCACAGGAAAGAATTTTTTCCTTCTGTTCAGATGGAATTTCCTGTACTTCAGTTTGTGTCCACTGCCGTTTGTCCTATCACTGGGCACCACTGAAAAGAGACTGGCCTCATATTCTTGGCACTGACCCTTTAGATATTTATAAACATTTATAAGATACACTCTCAGTCTTCTCTTCTTCAGACTAAACAGACCTAGGACGCTCAGCCTTTCTTCATAAGAGTTGTTCCAGTACCTTCATCATCTTTGTAGCCTCCACTGGACTCTATTATTTCCCTGTCCCTCTTGAACTGGGGAGTCCAGAATTGGACATATGCTCTAGATGTGGCCTCACTGGGGCAGAGTAGAAAGGGAGGACAACCTCCCTCAAGGTTCTCCTCTACATTCACTCCATGTGAACCCCTGAGCACATGCCTTTGGACATTTCAGCTCTTCTTCCTGCAAGGTCCTGCATGTTTTGCCTTTGTTTTACTCACACAAAAAGGACATAGGACCCGTTGCAAGGTAAGAAAAGTCAGCAGCAGTGGTATGGTTACTGTTCAGATCCAGTTTTGATTCCTTCCTTCAGACTGTCACATGCTTCAGGGCCAGAGGGAACCAATGAATCAAAGTAGTTCAGCTTTGTACTAGTACAGACTGCTGCATTTCATCCCAGAGGCTTCTGTGTCATGCTCAGAGGCTTCAGCTATGCCTGATCTTCTCCAGAGATGTAGGCCAGAGATGATGAGGGGCAGAGAACGATGTGCAACCAACAGCCAAGCCTCGTTACAGCAAATCATAAATGAGAGGGACATTCATGTTTGAACCTGATGGCTGCAAGGCAAGAGGTAGCCATGGGCTCACGAAGGACCTGGCAGGGAAAATATTTTCATAGTATCAGTGCTGATTAGGAGGAAATCCCTCTCTGTGGTAGTACTGGTTTATGGACTAAGCCCAGAAGGTGGAACAAGGTGCACAGTGCTCTGTGAAGGAGGAGGTTGCTGTCCAAAAGCTCCAAACACACCTCTCATCGGGGATGATTGCAATTAAAACAGCTGAGCCCCAGTTACCCCTTCAGATCTTCTGCCACATTTCTGCAAAGAGTGCAGTGCTCTGAGGAGGCTGGAGGAGATAATCAGAGTCTGTCAGTCATTCTAGTTTTGGCTGCACCCCTGTGCAGTGAATGTCACATTGAATGTCCCCCCTTCAGAACTCCTGCTTCAGAACAACAATGTACATTTTCTCATTTCAGGGAGATGTTGCCTTTGGCACACAGTGATGGCTGGACATAGTTGGTCACCAGCTGCTGCCACAGTTTATTGAGGAGCAACACTGACATTTGTCTTCATGCTGAGCATCACCTCTGATACCAGAAAATGTCAGATTCACCCTGTTGTGTGGAGACTGGTGTCCTCATCTTGGCCTGAGGGAACTGGGAGTTACATTTTCAGGACAGGTCAAGGTACTCTGATAAAGATCACCTCAGCCCTTCCCACTGACACAGATGGCCCTTACTGTGAAACACATAATTCTTGTCCAACACTGCTGACCCAGCCAAGATGACCCTGCTCCTGCAAGAGCCAGGGGAAGACATACGGAA
>VWZY01008017.1:39583-71452 GCA_013399075.1 Chloroceryle aenea
AAAAAAAATAAAATATTCCCTCCAGGATAAAAACTGACATGGGGAGCTGCTGCAGCAGGGAAAGCAAATCCCTTCAGGATGGAATGAGAATGAAAACAGAACAAAATTCAGCAGTTACCAAAGATGAGGAGATTCAGAACAATGGCCTGCAATTGAGAACACAGTCATACCTTGCTATCCTGCCATCACTGCTGCCAGAGAAAGATCAGAAGCAGGTAACAGAGGAGAAAAGTCGTTCCTACAGGCAGCAGTGAAGATCCCTGTGCTGAGAAAGGAACTGCATTCATCCATACCATAGGCTTACCCCAAATGCTCCACCTGGGCCAGCTGATTGCTCAGGTACAGGCTGTTTGCTTCCTAGCCAGCCCAGAGAAGCTGCTTGGAAACATTTTGACTTGTTCTTGGTTACTTTTCAAGCAAGTCATTTAAGACCTTAGGTCAGGTGAAAACATGTGTGAATTTTAACAGCACCACTAATGACATCTGTGGAGCTGCACTGATGCATACCTGTGGAATCTCTGCTTCTGATTCTCCTGACCCCTTTCTGCTCATTGCGAAGCTGTATTGTCTTTCCACAGGAATGGCTTTAGTTTGAGTTTGAGTTCCTTCCTTTTTAACCATCCTTTAATCCTAAATACTCTGCCAGGCCTGACTGTGCTTCATACATAGAATCTATCGCACCCCATTATACAGCTGTCCTGCATGAATACTAATATTCATCTCAGAACTTAGAAGTGCCTTATGGCTTAATAAAATTTGTCTCAACCAAGGGAAAAGATAGAGACAGGAGTCAGCTCACACAGCAGAGGAAACAGTTCTAAAGTGCCTAACAAACTCATCAAGGCATTTCCCATAGGAAACCAGTTCCAAATGCATGCTAGCAAGATGTAGGCTAAGACAAAAGTCAAACAATTTTCTGGATAATTTGCACACTGCAGACAGTAGGATAACAATCAGTGCTCAGCTCTGGGGCCCCCAGTATAAGATGGACAGGGACTTGCCTGAGTGGTTCAGAGGAGGGCCATGAAGATGGTCAAGGGACTGGAGCACCTCGCCTGTGAGGACAGGCTGACAGAGTTGGGGTTGTTCAGCCTAGAAAAGAGCAGGCTCTGGGGACACCTTATAGAGCCCTTCCAGTACTTAAGGGGGACTGTAGGAAAGCTGGGGAGAGACTCTCCATCAGGGAGTGTAGTGTTAGGAGAAGCTGTAATGGTTTCAAACTGAAACTGGGTAGATTTAGATTAGATAAGATTCTAAGATTTCTTCTTAGGAAGAAATTCCTTACTCTGAAGGTGGTGAGACCCTGGCACAGGTTGCCCAGAGAATATGTGGATGACCCCTTCCTGGAAGTGTTCAGTGCCAGGTTGGATGGGACTTTGAGTAACCTGGTCTAGTGGGAGATGTCCCTGCCCATTGCAGTGCTGTTGGAACTCGATGATCTTTAAGGTCCCTTCCAACCCAGCCTCCTCTATGATTCTATGACATAATTTTGGTTTTTCTTCTTGTGACAGGTGAATTTAAGACCCAGATTACTTTAGATCACATAAAAGTATTTCTTAAGGAAATAAGGTTTTATCCTGTCTTACTGAGTCCTAAACAGCATGAAAAAACAGAAAGATTTGGTTTCAGGAGTCTCAGAGATGTAAGATATGGGGTATATTTATAGGAAGGAGGTAGACGGTATAGAATAAGGGGTGGATAACATCTTGGGTTGATCTGGATTAGAGTTAATTTTCAGAAGAAGATGGGAGTGGGTGCAGTCAGGACAGCTGTCCCCAAATAGCCAAGGTGATATTCAATACCATATGAAGTCACACTCAGTATATAACTGGTGGAGCTGTCTGGGGAAGAAGGGATCTCGGCTCAGCTGAGTGGTGAGCCATTGTGTTGTGCATCACTTGCTTTATACATTCTTATATTAGTATGGTTGTTATTATTACATCTTCTCTCCTTGTGTTATAGGATTAAACTGTCTTTATCTCAACCCATGAAGTTTTATGTTTTTCTTCTGATTCTCCTTCCCATACCACTGAGGGAGGAGAGGAGTGAGTGAGCATGGTGCTTAACTGACAGTTGGTCTTCAACTGTGATAGCACACTCTCTAAAAGGAACTTGGTAAGGATGTGTTGTTACCTCACTGATACAATGTGTATACAGAGCCTGTAGCTGCCCAACACATCCATGTGCCCTGACAAACACTGAAGAGATTAAGAATGGAGGGGTCAGCGGAAGCGATGGTCTCATGGGGAGCATCGTGGAGCTATGATAGCTGAGATGCAGAGATTTTGCCAGCATTGGATTTCAGCCCGTGTCCTTTGGTAATTTGTAATGTAGCAATTGATGTTTACTAAACTTTGTGATAAGAGAGATTGCTGAACCATCAGACTACCCTGTGGTCCTTCTTGAGGCACAGTTTTAAAGGTCCTGGCTTTGCCCAGTTGGTGCAGAGACCAGTAGTTCACATGAAGGATTTACTGTTCTTTGGTGAAGCTCAGGAAAACATTGTATTTGGCACGGATTGTTTCTTCAGTTGTACTTTTACAAGGAATAAAAGAAACAGATTCACCTTGTTCATTCACAAAGGAGCACCGTGAGTGGGGCTGGCATCTGAAATAAACAGCTAACAGCAGAATATCATGAATAAAAATGCAAGAAAACTGTGGAAGGTGAGTTTCATAAAAAGAATTCCTTTCAGTTGGTTCATATAACTAATGATCCATTTGGTGAACGTGCTGCTAACTCCTCAGTGCAAGTCTGTGGCCGGTTGTGTTAACTCCTTGCCTGGGACACACAATGCACCATGTGAGTCTAATAGTCTCACAGGATCACAGAATATTCATGGTTGGAAAGGACCTCCTAGATCACCGAGTGCAACCATACCCATAACCAAAACCACCTCAGATCTGGCTCCAAAAGTCATGTGCAGGAAATTAAGTCAAACTTTACAATGCTTTGTTTCCAGCCTTACTGGCTGTCACATAATCAAACCATAAGTTAAAGTCACTTCTAGAGGTATCATGAAAGGTCTGCATAAGTACCTGCAAATCAGGCACTTATCTCTTCAATTTTCCCATGTGGATTCCTGCTCCCACTCTACCAGTAAAATCTTCTATGTCTGCATTTCCCTGAGGTACTTGCACGCACAGCCCCTGCTACTCTCTCTTCCTCTAGAGATATACCTGCAGGCCCGGGGGACTTTCAGCCCAAAATAACTGAACCGGGGCTTTTTGCTTGAGATATGTATCTTACAGACTCAGTCAGTGCTCCAGATCACTGCCCTGCTGCCAAGCCTGCTGGCAGTGTCACCAGCACCAACCTCTGCTCAGTGTGTCATTTTAGCAACAGAGACACTAGCAGTGACAGGGTCAAAAATGGTCACTGTAATTAAGATGTTTATTTTTCAACACATTTCACTGTCAGGCACGCTCGTGAACTTTTGAAGTTCCCTGTCATTGAGCTGAGACTCCTGGGGATACCTTTCTGTTGCTTTTTTTATCCCGTTGTTATTTCCACTTATCCTCATCACCCTGGTTCTAATGGATACCCAAACCCAGAGATCACAGCTTTGGGTGGTGTCAGACAGAGATTCCTGCAGATGAATAGGACTGGATCGCTGTGTCTATGACTTCATATTACTGGGGCTACCCTCAGCTGTAAGTTACTGTATGATAAACGTTCACTCTGACACACTATCAGTTTAAATGCCCCTGTAACACAGATGGTAGAGCTATCCCTCTGTTTCTAAATGTGTTTTTTCACTGATGGTGACAAGGACTTGGCATTTTTGACTGAACACTGGCACAGGTCACCCAGAGATGTTGTGCTGTCTGCATTCTTGGTGACATCCAAAAGTCATCTGGGTATCATCCTGGGAAAATAGCATTAGGTGGCCCTGATTTAGGGAGGTGGGGGGTTGGACCTCCAGAGATCTCTTCCAGCCTCAACCAGTATGTGATTCTGTGATTTTCTGATGAATTCACTGAAGATTTGTCATCTCAGCCCAGTATACAGATGTGCTACTTAAGACTCACATCAGTAAACTTGAATGGCCTGGTGCAACACATAATTAAGCTGCAGAACTCATCACCACAGGGTTCTTCTGTTGCCATGGGTTCAAAAAGCAATTAAATAGATTAATAAAAGAAAAAATACCATATGTGTCTTTTAAAAATTCATAAGCTACAGACACTGAGAGAATACATGGAGAAGTTTGCAGAATAGTTTTGTTCTGTTCTTTCATCTACCCAAAGGTATCCACTACTAGTCTTGGTGGGAGTTGTGTAGCCAGCTGGAGTGTCCTTGCAGGACATCATGGCTGGAAGTCTAACTGAAGAGTATCTACAGATATCATTTATCTTAAATCCCTCAGGAAAGGCTAGAAAGAAGAGATCACCTTCAAGTCAAGACTTCAGCTGCAGCAGAAGCTGAGGCCTTCAGGTTCTGCTGAGATTACCCATCACTCCAGTCCTTGACTAAGGAACTTTACCGGATACCTCTGTACTATGACCTGGTCTCATGCTCAGTCAAATCATATTCAGCTCCAGCAGCATGCTTTCAGTTCATCTCATCTGTATTCTGGATCTTCTTTCACCCATCCCCACTTTTTAAGGTCAGTTGCACAGTTGCATGCAAAATCCCCAGGAACTGAAGCCCTCACTGGAAATTTATCCCTGCTGATTCAAGGTTTAAAGCAAACACCAGTAAGTGCTTTTCATTCATCCCAGATCCAAAACAAGATAGAAAACACCAGAATTTGCATGATAGTTTAGAACCATAGGAAATACATCCATGTCCAGAGGACATGCCACCTGAATGGATAGTTAAACTGAGACCATGTCCAGGTCTGCACATCATCTTGGGGTTCTCCTATTTTATTTCAGGTGGAGTAACCTGCAGGTGACCTTCAGTCCAGCACTGAGGTTGAATCCAAAAGCCTGTGTCCCAAAAATGGCTTCAGCTGTCCCTAACCGATGCCAGGAGAGGTGATGGCCTTACCCACTGTGGGAGCAGATGGTCATGGTGGGTGTCACAGGTCTTTGATTCCTACAGTTTTCCCTGTTCTTGGGATCACTCCCTTGCCACACAGCAGTGCAAGTTGCTGTGCTCACCTCCCCATTCTTACTCTGCTGTGTACTCTTTTAGACCTGCTTATTTCACAGCTGTGGTTGTGCCTGGAGACAGACCAGGCTCAAGAGCTCTCCGTGGGATCACCTGAGTTAAAAGAAGTGCCCATTTGTGATGGTGGAGGTTTTGGGGTGCCACTGCATATCCTGTTTGGCAGGGGCTGTGGGTACATTTCATAGGGAGGATGTGCTTGTGAGGTCTGGGGTCTGAGTCACCAATGGGAGGAAGGGGAGCAATGAGAGGAGAAGATGAGTGTGGGGTGGTTGTGAGGGATGGGGGTGTGCTGTGTGGAGGTCAAGATCTGTCACTATTCTCCAATCACTCCTGCCCTAGGGAGACTTCCCCTACTTCTACTCCTGTAAAGCATTCACTGTCACTCAAAAGTAACCCTCATAAGGCTCGCAGGTCACTCATCTGCTGGAATAAGCTGCCTCTGAGGTTGCGATGTGATTAATCTGTGGCTGCCACAATGCTCTCAGATGATTTTGTATTGGGCTTGTGGACACTGTCTTATCGAACTGGTACCTCCTCTTTGACTGCTGGTTTCCTGCACCATCAGCCACTAGCAGAATATGTGCTTCGTTTAGTCTTCAAAGATTCATGAGTGAGGACTCTAGCCAAGAAAAATGCTTTGCCAAATGGTTGTTCCCTTTCTGGAAGGATTAAATTTCTTTCCTGGAAATGTTCCCACTGCTCTTGTAGGTGAAGCTGTCACAAATTCCTGCTGTGATGTGTCAAATCAACAACTTCAGAGACTTTGTACACATTCCCCAACTTTGTGCCCAGAGCTTATTGGAATAGTATGGCCTAGAGCTGATGTATCAGAATCACAGAATCACAGACCAGTTGAGGATGTCAGGGACCTCTTAAGGTTATTTTGTCCAGCCCCTCTGCTCAAGTAGGGGCACCTAAGGCTCATTGCCCAGACTTTTGGATGTCTCCAAGGATGGAGACTCCACAACCTCTCTGTGCAATGTGTTCAACTGCTCAGTAACCCTTACAGTGAAAAAGTGTTTCCTGATGTTCAGCTGGAGACTCCTAACTTCAGTTTTTGCCCATTTCCTCTTCTTCTGTTACTGGGTACCACTGAGAAGAGCTCGGCTATGTCCTCTTTGCATCCTTCTGTCAAGTATTTATATACACTGAGAAGATACTCCTTGAGCCAGTCTCTTCTCCAGGCTGCACAATCCCAGCTCTCTCAGCCTTTATTCACATGAGAGGTGCTTCAGACCTCTCATCATCTTCATGACTCTCTCCAGCATGTCCATGTCTCTTTTGGGTTTGCCAATCAGTAAAGGGGCTGAGCTGATGCAAAGAAGGGACAGTACTCAACATGGAATACAATAGTGACCTCTGTCATTCCTCCCTCCTGTCACAGACCATGGGTTTTGTACCACAGCCAGCTTTGGTTTCAAGGGACCTGATCACCACCTTTCAGAACCTCAGTGTTCACCCACAGTAGGTTTCTGACGTCTTGCCACACATCTCACCTTGTGCAATGCATCCTAGAAGTGATGCATCTTGCTGCATGAAATAGATGCTGCAAGCCTGCAGTGCTCTTCAGATGCAACAGAAGGATTTTCTGCTGCTCCACTGTTAGCAGATGTTGGCTGCAGCCTTGCAAAGTGAAGCAGTTCTTGCACACCCATCCTGCTTCCTGGACAGAAGCATGGTATGAAGAGGGGAGGTGACTCCTGCAGCTCTCTGCTCCTCATACACCTTGGTAGGCAGAGCAGTGGCTGCTGTGCAGCAGCCTCTCCTCCAGCCCATCTTTCCTGCTTGCTCCAAGCCTCCGGCTGGGTTGAAGCAGCTGGATTGCAAGCAACCAGTCTGACACTGCTTGTCAGGAAAACAATTTGGGACCTGGCAGCTTGGTATAATTTTGACAGATAGAGACCTGGCTTCGGTGTGACAAGTGCTGCTCTTCCCTTACATCAGGACGTGCATGGGTCAGGGCTGTTTTTCACTGCTCAGGTTTTTCAAAGGCTCTGCATCAAAGCTAGCTCTAGGTTTCCTCTGTATTGTTAATATATCCCATAATGGTCTTGTTAATTCACAGAAACCTTTTCAGCTTTTTTCATTTCTTTTCTTTCTCTCTTTTATAAAAATAGTATTTTCATTTAGGGAACAAATAGGTAAGAGGAAGTGGTTGTTGGGGAAGGAAATTTCTTCCATAATATTTCTTTAGTGAAAGAAGCACCAAGGAAAATACAAGCAGGTGGATGAAATATCTTTTATTCTTTTCTTTTCTTTTCTTTTCTTTTCTTTTCTTTTCTTTTCTTTTCTTTTCTTTTTTTCTTTTCTTCTTCCCTTTTCTTTTTCCCTTTTCTCTTTTTTTTTTACTGTAGCTTTGGAGATGTGCCTTTGATTGTTTCACTCTCCTGTTATTTGCCTGCACCTTCTTCAAATTTGCAGCTGGGAAACAGTCCAGAATTACCCCACTCACCCATGGAATATCCCTTTCATTCTTCTTACCTCAGACCCACAGCTTACAGGCTCAGAGAAAACTGCCAAAGCCAACAATTTCCCATCTTTGTGTAGGTTCCCTTGAGCCCACAAGAATCTGATGCATCTCTAAGGCAGTGAAGCAATTCTAGGGCTCACACNGCCCGATGGTTTTTCTCTGGAGGACGGGAGTGCCAGACCTTTCTCCATGGGATCGCTGCTTCAGTGGGACCGCTGCTTCATCGGGACTGCTACCACCCCCNCTTTTTTTTTTACTGTAGCTTTGGAGATGTGCCTTTGATTGTTTCACTCTCCTGTTATTTGCCTGCACCTTCTTCAAATTTGCAGCTGGGAAACAGTCCAGAATTACCCCACTCACCCATGGAATATCCCTTTCATTCTTCTTACCTCAGACCCACAGCTTACAGGCTCAGAGAAAACTGCCAAAGCCAACAATTTCCCATCTTTGTGTAGGTTCCCTTGAGCCCACAAGAATCTGATGCATCTCTAAGGCAGTGAAGCAATTCTAGGGCTCACACTTCTGGTGCAAAAGGTATGAGTAATTTGGTCCAAACTGGGTGTGTTGGATTGTGCTAAGTCATTTAAGTGCCTGCTAATAAATCCTGTCCTGAAGCTTTCCCCAGAGGGCTACTACCACTGCACCCTATACCTCCTTAAGTTTCCAGCCTAAATTTAGATGGCCTGTGAATTCATCCTTGCCTTTCCTTGAGCCACAACTATCCATTTACTTAAAACATCTCCTTCTCAGTGTCATAGTTAGAGGGGCTGGGACCAGTTTATCATTATGGGGTTAGAAGCAAAAACTGTGTATTCTATACCCTCTATGTCATTGCTCACGGGCTGTTAACAAATCATCGGTAGCAGCTGCCCAGGACGCACCNTCAGGTAGTCTGAGTCCCCCAAAATATTTACAGATAGTGTTCCTATCTCCTTCAGACCATCATTTTGTTTCTAGGCAACCCACGTCTTCTAGACTGCTGTTCTAATAGTTGGTCCTTCTCCTGGGATAGCCCTCACAGTATGCAACTTGGGTGGCAGATGTCCTCACCACATAACAATGTAGATGAAAAAACTGATGGCCATGCAGCAAAGCTAAATCTTCCCCCAGATCCCCACATGGCAGCTTATCACCAGCACAGACAAGGCTCTTTTAGCAAGAGCACAGCTGACAGAATGAGGGACATGGATCGTTCCCATATGCTCATTACGCCCGAGGCTGCATCTGCAGAACAGTGGATAGTTTGGAGAGTACAGTGGAGGATCACCAAAAGAGCCAAAGGTATTGAGTGTGTGGTATATGAAGAAACTGGGTCTGTTTGGCCTGGCTGGGGAAGGATCTATAGCAAAAGCCTGATCGAAAATCTCTGGCCCTCGAAATTGTAAACATTTGACTGGACAAGGCCATGAGCAATCTGATTTGACTTTGAAGTTAGTCCTGAGAAAGGATCAGGACAATAGGCTAGATGCCCTGAGAGGGCTTTTCCACCTTTCTATGACTCCATGAAAGTCATAGAAAAGCCAAGGCGTAGGCCAGACTGCACCCATTAATCCATGCTGATGCCATCTTCATTAGACAACTCTGTGTTGGATCAGTTTTTGGATTTGCATGCATGAAGACAGCTACTGGGTGTTTAGGGCTGTGGAATTGTCAGGGTGAAGTGGGGTAAAGAGGATCCTTAGGAGATTCTGTGTGAAGGGTCTAGGTTTAAAATCCAGTGTATCTCCAAAGCAGCGAGACATTGCTGGATGTAGAGTGATGAGACCAGAACAGCGTCCAGAAGCTTGCAAGGAGCGGGGAGGGTATAACTGCTTTTTCTCATTGTACTACCATTGCAAACTGCCTCCAGCAAACTGGTGTTCTCATCTGCAGGGACACAGCCTCTAGCTCTCCAAGACCAGTCCCAGAGACTGGCCCAAATCCAGAATGGTTCTGCTTACTCAAACATACCCTTGAGCAATTACTCAAAACTTGTCTTGGACTGGGATCAAGCACTGTGACAGTACATCCTAAACTTACATCTTATCACAGGTTAAACCGGTCCAGGCAGGAAAGACACTTTAGCATTAACAATGTACGTCCCCTCCCCATTCAACCCCTACCATAAAAGTTGACAGCTTTTGATAATCTTTTGTCGGCTCTTGATAAACTTTTGGTGTCGGAGAAGATCAAATGTTCTCCAATGTGCACAAGTATTTCACAAGTAATAAGCCACTAGAGAAGGGCTCAGCAGGAATCTCCAGCCTGCCTAGACCCTTCCTTCTCCAGGTGTGAAGCAAAGCGCTGCTTCTCCAGACCTGCCTTTGGCCGTTGTGGTTCCATCTTTGTTACTGTTTTTCTTCCCCTATGTGTGCAGCCCATACTGTCCATGCAATTATCAGCAAAGTCTTTCCTTAGGCTTAGGCTGAGCCCTGGAAGTGCTGAGTACTGAGATCCATCTCTAGGCTGCCATGCACAGCATGGAGCAAGGACGGGCACTTTCAGCACCTCAGAAAAAGTGAGTTGTGTGAAGTGGGATTCACAGCGCCCACATGATGAGCATAGGAGTTGCACAGACAGCTGCTGCTAAGCACAAACATGTCTGAAATTCTTGCTTGCCTGGAGTTATGACCCCTCTCTGAAGCTGGAGCTTATAGATGCCAGGGTATTCTGGGGTTGGCTCCGTGGCTCACCGAAGGTTAGCTAGAGGTGGGGACAGCATTAGTGTCTTGTAGAAAAGCCTAACGGTCAGAACACATCCCCGTGAAAAGCCACCAGAAAAGTTGCTTGTGACCCTCAAGTCAGTCGGGCCCTTCCTCAGGGCAGTGACCCAGATACTAGGAGAATGTTCTGGTGGACTGGGGGGATGTATCCAATCACTCTGCTGTGAAGGTGGCCACAACATTCCCAGGAATGTAAATTATGTAAGTACAAAAGGAGAAGAAGCAAGATGTGTCCAGACTACTGAAATGCTTTGACTTTAGGGATTTTAGCTAGGGACTGGGAGAAGCTGAGTTTTCTTTGCTGCCCACTGGTTGTCAGGTGTCAAGTAAATACCAAGCAGAGTTCTAACTCTGCTTGGGGACCAGAAGTCAGAACTAACCATATGTCTGTCCAGCAGAGCTCCCTTCTAGCCTCTTTGGGGAATTTGCAGTCCCACTATGCAGGATGAGCCATTGCTGACCCAGGAACATAGTCCTGTGTTGATGGCATATGGGTAAAAGCCAGCATGGTCTATTAATGACAAATTGCAGAAAGAAGAGGAAATAGCAGTGGGCTGTCAGCAGGATGGGAGGGTGAAGGGGGCTGCCTGTGAATAAAGCTCCCTTCTTCAAAGCTGGAAAGCAGGCTTCAGTCTGGTCTCTCCTCTGCTGGGTGAGCAGACACAACCACAAAGCACAGGAGGCTCTCCTGCCCTGAGAATTCTTCTTGGTGAGAGTGCTATTGAAAATATGACATTTTTGTAGGGCTCAAATAGAATTTCCTGTCAAAAAGGTTTCCTTGATTATTTCCCAGCTAACTGAAAACCTTTGCTGTATCCCCAGCATCCCAGGGGGAGACAGAGGGAATGGCTGTGAGGATGGCACAGGGCAGGCTGCCCCACCTTCTACATGTTTAGATTAAATTCTTCCCCTCCAATCCTCTTGCTAGACAGAGTTACTGCTGCAGCTGAGCACGGGCCAGAGCATGTGTGCTCTGTGGCAGCAGTACCCAGCGCATACAAATTACCAAACATCCTCTTTGCTCCACCCCTGGTCTCCCATCAGATCCAGTTCCTCCTGCTGTGACAGACAGTGTGGACAACATGTGCAATGTGGGCAGCACAGAGATATTTTATGCTATTGTTAAGGTCAAGATGCCTCAGTTTCCCAGTTTCTTGCACATTGAGAAACAAATGGGATAACATCCTTCAACTCTAGAAGATAAAAAGAAGTGGTTGCTTGGCACACAGAACTCAAAGTCTGTCATCATCAAAAATGGTGTTTGCTCCAAACCAGGGAACATAAACTCTGCCCTGACTTTCTGTCATCTGCTATAGATTCTGTGCAGTTTACATCCTTTCTATGGATCCCTCCCATCCAATCAAGTAACCATTGAAGAGAAAACAGGAAATCAGATGAGATCTTTCCAGGCATGTTAAAGAAAAGAAGACACTTCTAACAGCACAATGCTTCCTCCTTCCAGAATATCTCTGCCTTCCAACGTGAGACTCTGTAAATCTCTGCCAATTACTCACTCTGTGACTGACTTTTGAAACACACCTCTGGAACATCATCCCTGGGACACATCATTAGGCAAACCAGAATTACCCATAGGTAGGAGTGCTAGATAGACATTTGACAAGCCAGGATAGAGCAGAAGAGCCCATGGTGCTGTCATTAATAATTGTTGTGAAAGGGGAATGGCTGCGGCCAAATTTATTCACCATTATCACCATAACTCCTGAATATTTGTCCTGATTAGGCATCTTACCTTGCTATTAAACCTCATCATTTACCTTTATTGATGCTCTTTGATGCTTCTCTCTGAGAAGCCAGGGACAGAACTTGGTAGCTGTGTACAAAAATGACAGTCCCATAATCTGACATGAATTAGGGAGCTGGGGCAGTGTGGGCAATAGATCAACCAGTAGTGAAACAGACACAGGAGCAGAGCAATAGAATGTATAAGGCAAAGTCCCTAGGAAGAAATCCCTGGGAAGGAAGGAAAATCAGGAACCTAAGCTAAAAAACTTAATGCCTGACCCAGAAAACAAGGGAAAAAATGAAAGAGAGAAGGAAGTCTTAAAGTAAGGAAAGTGAGTCACACGCGGGGGATCAGAAAACATATTAGGTAGGGTCAATATTTCACATATTCTCCTAATCACATTTGCCTAGCTCTGTCAGCAGGAACACAGGACTGAGTACTGAGGATTCAGCATTTCTCATTGTGGACGACCCCCAGACTCAATTTCAGGTTTGGTTTTGCAGCTCATTAGCTGTGCAGGAAGAGAGGGAAGTAGAGGATGGACAGAAGTCAGGGAGATGAGAGCCCTTCTCTTGAAGCTTATATGAAGTGCACATCCACATGGGGAAGAATTACCTTGACCCAGTAAGTGCAAGGTGTTTTCACACTTAGTGCATTTCCCCAGGGTCTTCAGGAAAGGTGTCAAGGTGAATATCAAGCAGACCTGAGGAGCCTCAGGAATTGGGCTAAGGAGGCAGTTGCCATAGTAACAGAGTGGCTTATGGCAGATGATATTGAATGATATGTCACATTCATAAACTCACTGTGCTGAGGCAGCATCTTGGAGGGGCCATTATAAAGCAAACTGAAGACAGAGCAGAGAGTGAGACGGGGCTGGAGCTGACCTCCTGCTGCCAGGTGGTGCCAGGGTGTGTGCACAGACACACATGTCATACCAGGGCACTCCCAGGGAGCCTGCACACATTGTGCTTGTGGTTGTGCTTGCAGGTGGGAGGTGCACACAGAGCTGGACTGTTTCTGTTCTTGGGGTTTGACTCCCTCTGGATGCACATGATAGCTGGTGTGTGAGAAAGCCTGTGGCCTGATGGTTACTACTTTGGCAGGGGAGTACAATTCTCACAGAGGAACACACGCCATGTCCTGAGCTGCAACCAAAGCTCTGCCACTGAATCACACTGTGCCTGGGGCAGGTGGTAGCATTAACTAGACTTTCATTTCAGTCTCAGGCATCAAAGTGATGGAGGAATGGACATCTAATAATTCCAACTGACTTTGTCCTTCCACTGTGGGAAACTCACTCTTAATATGATGGTCCCACAAGGTGCCATTGAAGGACCCTACAGATGGCAAGCACCTAGTCCTTTTGGCCTCACCTCAGATGTCATGGATAGTTTCAAATTCTGCTGGAGCAGAGCAACATACATAGATGCACCAGGTTTGGATAGCAGTGCTATCCAAAGATGGAAAAAGTGTTGTACTGGGGAAGCTTGTATGGAAATGACAAGGTTCTCTGTGCTTCTGGCTCTCATGATCCTTCTGCAAGTACAGAGTAGGCTCAGCGTTGGCCTCCATTTCTAAAGGGAAATGTCTCCGGCCCCAGAGGACCTCACCTACTTCCATGATTCAAGCAACTCTGCCCAGACTCAATGTCCTCCCATGCGCTCAGTGTAAGCAAGATTGAGCAATGCGCATTTAAAAAAAAAAATCTATTAATGACAAATTAAAGAGATTGCAATTTCCCCCTAACTCTCTATGCATCAAAGAAAGAAAAAAAAAAAGGGGAATTATTTTGCCTTGGTACTATTTTCAGACCAGATTTGTTAAATCAGCTAGCAGAAGGTTTCACTCTTGTTTATTCACTAGCTTAGGAGAGCACCAGTTTGCAGTGGTGATGGTCAAATCCCTCACCTATCTCAAGGGACTTGAGCCACAAAGCTTTAACACTGTGGTCTACTCATTATTTTGTAGTTACAGATATCTCAAATTGAAGCTGTTGCCCTTAGGGCATGGTAACAATGTGAGAAGAACCCTGTACCTCACTGATTGAGGCTTTGTATCTATGCAGCACTGTACACCAGCAGTGAATGGAAAGAGCAAGAGAAGCGTTCTCTCTCCCCTGGCAGCAGACAGCCTGTGAGGGGATATAGGTTTGGAGATTCAGGGAGGAGATGGGTATGAACCCAAGCTTCCCACAGTCTGCACGACTGCTGCCTTAGCAGGGCTTTGGATGACTTGTCTTCCCTGTTTTTGTGAACAGTGGCTAAGTCTGATGGGAAAGAGATGAGAGGGCAGGGAATGGTGCTTATGGAGTCAGTGGTGCTTATTTCTGGGCAGAAGTGGCAAGAGGGTTTCTACAGAGAACAGAAAATTGTCTCATTACACCTTAAAGTTGGCATTCTCCCTTTTTGCTTCACATAGTATGGGGAAAGGCAAGGAAGTTCAAAAGCCAACAGATGGATCCAAACAACAATGTTATGTTTTAAATCCATGTCATGACCTAGCTCAAGATTAACCTCTAGGATAAGCCTTAATTAAATATTGCTGAGCATTGGCATTTCTTTCTGTTACCAGAAGGTGACACCTTAATAAACTTAAGATGTTTAATTTTCTCCTTCTCTCCTGGAGGCAGCAATTTCCCTGAAGCCCACATCCCAATATTGTTTGTAGCACTTGCTGGATGCAGCCAGTAATCTAGGGTCATGCTGTACTTCAGCAGCAGCCCAGCACTGAACAAATGAACTGTCAAATTCCAGAGGTACACATCATGTGGAGATTCTATGGCATATATTCAAATACCAACTTCCCTTGGCCTCAATTGGGAAGCTGTTGCTACTGCACACAGGTCTGGACTATGCAGAACGTGTCTTGCTGTCACTCTACAGCATAGAACTGAGCCAAGATAATCCCAGAGATATGGGATCTGGTCCTTACTCTTTGGACTATTTATTTTCATTGTCCAATAAATATTAAATGTAAAATGCCTAAGCAGTCAAAGCAGAACAGTTTTTCCAGCAGGTGCCACACAAGACACTTCCCACCTGCTTGTACCACACACCAGTGGGTTTGATGCTCCTCTTCCAGTTTCAAAATAGACACAGTGAGTGAGGGCAGTGGGGGCAGGTACTTCTGTTGTCCCTTCCCCATATAATTTCATCTGGGATGTAGGATGTAACCCTTTGTTTCTTGGGCAGATGCTCTGATTGCAGGGCATGACTGAGCCATAAGTGTTTTATAAGAAGATAGAGATCTAAGCATCTAAACATAGGAGTAAATTTCATGCTCCAAATCCCAATTTCACGAGTTGCCTAAGTGCTGCTCTTGGATAGAGACATGAATTTATGTGAAAGAAACTCCACACAACATGCGTTCTCCATGTCTCCATGTCTTCTCCAATGTTGAGTTACAAACAATACCTGTGCTCAGCATCATCACTGTCACAAATTCTAGTCTCTGATCCTAGTTTTTCAATATTCCTTGTAGTGTCTGAGGTTCCCCCAGATTCAGCATTACAAATTCTGTTTCTAGAACTGGGCTATTGCTCCTCATGTTTGATAGTGCTGCAAACCACAGAGCTTGAGTCCATCACTGTTAGCCAGAAGAACATTGTCATGTTGAGGAAGGAGTATGGAATAAGAAGGTAGTTGAACGTTGATGATAACAGAGAATATTCTTCTGCGTTGATGGATGGTTCTAGAAAATCAAAGCAATTTTAGAATGGACTTGGAAAAATTTGAGAAGATAAACCACATGGACCCAAAAGCAGCATTATGTTTCTCTGTTCCCAAAAACAGCATTGCAGAGGCATACAAAGGAACTATTTTTTTCCATATCACTGTTTCAAAAGACATAGTTTCTTTTAATAGGTGTCTGTACTGGGTACTTGTAGCAAGGTCTTGGTAGTGCAGGGGGGATGCAGCGATGACCACTGCGAGAAAGGTGAGGAGCTGGACACAGCAACAGACCCACTGTAGACAAAAGCTGAGACAATAAACTAAGTGTGTAATTCCTCTGTGAAAACATATTTAAGAAAGGGCAGAAAATGTTGGATGGAGAGAACAGGAGAATAAAAAGGAATAAAAAGTGTGAGAAACAATAGAGGGAACACTGGAATCAGAAAAGGAGGTGCTCCATGGCAGAGCAGGTGTTCCCTGCCCGCTGGGCAGGATGCTCCTGCCAGGAGCTACAGCGTGTGAAGGCCCTGTTCTGGAGCAGAGGAAAAGAACGAGAACAAAGGAGCCACTATGTACTGACTGGAATCCTGTACTGCACTGACTGTTGTGCTAATAATTGAGTTGGGTGTAACCATTGGTGGAGGACAGTAGGTGTTTGGAGTGAAATCAACCGTGGGAAAGAGAGGAGGAGAGGTGTTTTCCCTATGTGTTGGGTGGTTGTTTTTTTTTTTTGCTTCACAATACCTGAATCAGTAGTTAATTATATATATATTATCTGGCACTAATTTCCCCAAGCTGATTCTGTTTCACTTGCAGTGATATCTGGTAAGCTATCTCCTATTTTTATCTCAACTCAGTTCTCAGTTTTCTCATTTCTGATCTTCCAGACCTCTCCTGTCCTGCTGAGGGATGGAGGAGTGAGCACCTGGGCAGGAGTTTGGAGAATGAGACTAAGAAATGTCAACTAGGTTTAAATCTAATGTTATTTCCATTTTAGCAATATCCTGTGTTGTAAATTTTTCTTCCACCAAGGCTATTCATTCAAAATCAGTTCTCTAAGAACACCCTGTTAGATACACACAATTAGCAGCAAGAAAGTAATCTCGTATACAATACAGTGTTCATTACCCAGTTTGTTTGTTTTTTTTTCCCCAAATATGCAACAAAAACACTCTTCTTGCGTCTTTATTTCCCGGTGAAGCAATACACATCTCCTATGGGATCTGTGTCATTACCAGAATTTTTGTTTCTAATGTACTTGAAAAATGTCTTAACTCCATTGATAGCAACTGTGGATTTTTCCATCCTGATCTTAACTCCCTTTATCAATTGTATGTTCTCTTAAATGTCTGTTTTTCATAGGTAGTTAGACATGCCCCCCCTCTCCTGCTGTTATTTACAGCTTTTCCTTTTTCATGCCTTTTCAGTCCTAGTCAACTGAGTCAAGCAGCAGGACCGACTGTTGCTGAAAAGATGGGCCCTGAGGAAAGAGGAATGTGGGGCAGACAGATGGGGCAAGATGGGTTTGACTGGGATACCTTGAGGGTCTGGGGCGAGAAGAAATGAATGGGTGCCTAAGAGATGAGATCGCTCTTGGCAGCATCACAGCCTGCATACTGAAGAACTGCCACAAGCACTTCAGAGATGTGAGCGATTGGTGGTCTCCCGTTGGTCTGCAGCTGTGCTCCATGGCTATTCCAGCCACGTGGGAATCTCACAGTTTACGGTGTGATATGTTGCACTTGACTGATCAAGGCAACACTGTCCAGCCGCAGGGAGGGAAAGCAAGACACAGGGATGAAGCAGAGGGAATGAAGAAAGCTGCTCAGTCCTGGACACACACAAGGAGCAATAATATCTGTTCTGGACACAAAGAGAAGACAGGAAGAAATAAAACACTTATAAAAAATGAGAAATATCCGAAGGTTAAAGAAAGACAAGTCTCATGATGTAGTATGATAATGTCCAGAAGGCGGCACAGGTCCAGCAATGGTGTCCTGCCCACTCCCCAAAACTCATTCAAATTGAGCATAATGAATGCTTTCAGATGATGAAGGAATGAGGTGGGGGACTGCTGTACAACTCTCTGTCCCCACTGTCTTTCTGGAGCACATACTCTTTCTCTGCTCAACAGGGATCTTCTTTGGATCCTATTGCAGAACATGAAAAGCCACAGCACAAAGCCAGAGGAGCCATTTGCATAACTTTATGCAAAATATAGAAGACATTCCTGTAGTTCCTAGAACTTCAATCCTCCATGTTCACTTAGTGAAAGATATTTTTTGTACTCTGAGGCTACTGGCTGTCTTGTCCCCTAATGTCCTGCATTCTCCTCCTTGTCCTGCTCCTCTCTCCTGCATAGTTTCCCTTCCGCAGTGGACCTGCCTGAGCTCTTTGGTGATGCTGTACCCATAATCTGATACAAAGCAATGTGCCCCTTACCCTTTTCCACCACTGACTGCTAAAAAATATCCCTCTCCAATTTTCCTTACAAGAGATTATGACAGAAAGACCAATTGCCCGGCAGAGCGAATGGTGAGCCTCTGATCAGTCTAGCAAAGCAGCCTGTCATAGTCAGACACCTCTGGCCAGGAAATCCTGCTTGGAAAGTGGAATACATGAAGCTGAGCCAGAAATGGGAACCTGCAACCAAAAGCTGTGGGTTAGAAGCTGGTTTTCACACACTGAGCTATGCAAATAATGCTTCATTTTTCATGTTTGCAGACTGTTTATATATAGCTGTAAGGATAAGAGTATCTGAATGCAAAAGGAAATGTATCATTTAGTTCACCTAAAGTCTGGGTGCCTCACATCTTACTCCAGTCTCCTTTCTTAAGTGAAAGAAGCATCATGAACTACAGAAGCCAGTTAGTGCAAAGGGTAGTTTTCTAGATGGGAAAAATGCACACAGAAAGCCACGTCCCATATGCTGGCTAGTTGGATGTGTAGTGGGTTTGGTCTATCTTTTTCTTTTTGCTGGTAATTGGGTCCCACAAGCCCTGTGCATTTTGAAAAGTGACTCGGAAGAGATGCCTGCTAACAAAAGTTCTAGCTGGAAATAAGGATGGGAAGAAGAACGTATAAAAGACAGTAGCCCAGTCTACAGGATGAAAAATACAAAAAGCAATTGTACTTGCAAGCAAAAGTCAGGGTTTTTTTTAGCTTGCGGGAGCAAGGGGGTTGTGTTGTTTGGTTGAGCTTTTTTGGTTGTTTGTTTGTGTTTCATTTTGTTTTGTTTCAGAAAAGAAGAATATATCCTTGAAAGAAATTGAAATAATTAAAAACAATGCTACAGAGCTGTCAGAGCAGTTAGTTGACCAGGGACAAAAGATATTTCTGAACGGGTTTTAAGAGGAGTTCCTGAGGCTGTTCATTCAATGTCTTCAGTGGACTTTGCACCAGTCCTTATATCCATGATAACAGCAATTATCAAGAAGATTAGAGAGTTGTCCATTGGTGCCAGACACACTAGTCCCAGAGAAACTGTCTAATTAAGAATCAAGTAATACATGCAGTGTAGATTGATTGAGTCAAACCATCACAGCTTCTGAAGGGAAAAGTATGCCTTGTTGACCTGAAAAAGTTAATAAAATCGGAGAGCAAGGTGACCTAAGTGCATGTAATTTACTTGGATCTTTGAAACACTTTTCATAAGGTTCCTCATAAAAGACTGTTAAGGAAGATAAATAGGTATAGGATAAAGGGATGTGATTCATTGGATTCATAACCAATTTCATTAAAAGATGCAAAACAAAGAAATGTAATGGAAGGCTTTTCCTAGAGTAGCAGAGGTAAGAAAAGGATTTTCTCAGGGAGCCAGTGTTGGATTTTGTAGTATTTAATTAAATATTAAAAAACTGTGTTAGTTATGTTGTCAAATTATGCTTAAATTGAGAGAAAACCCAAAGTACAGAGCCATCTGGAAACCAGTGCTCAGGTAACACGCCTTCCTACAGGCAGTTTTTATCTTTTTGTATTGGGCAGTTTGCAATCTGACCTTATTGTTGATTTTTGACACTGTCTTGCTTTGCCACTACATTTGCCCCTCCTTTTCTTATTTACAGTAGACGTTCTGCTCTCATGGGATAGACATAGAATACATATGTGCTGTGCCTCATGATGGCTGGGCAGCAGCTAACTGTGTGGCATTATGGGGCTGCCTCCTGTGAAAAGATGACATTTCTCAGTACTGTCTGCACAGGGCACTGGTTGTCTGCCATCAAGTTTCCAACACGAAGCAGGAATTTTGCTAGATTGCCAGAGACAATGAAGGAAGCCACAGTTGACATATCAGACTGATTAAAAAGTTATTTTTCTCAGGGCATGGCTAATAATGTAGAGCTGGACTAGTCTGACTATTGTAATTATATTCACTACCATGGTTATTTGTTTGTAGGATGGTAGAGCTCAGGGGTCCCACCAGAGTCTGGCAACCACGTTGTGCTGGATGCTGAACGGACACGTATCAGAAGCAATTTGAGAGATAGGAATATAAATGAATGAGACAGAGAGTGGGAGAAGAAACAGAGGTAGAGAAATAAGAAGAGCTTCCTGTAGATTGTTCAGGGTATCAGCCATGAGCTGAAGCTGTGCAATGCTCTGCCTGTTCAGCTGGGTGAATGGAGAACATCCCAGTTTTGAAGAAAATACTGTTTCTCCTAATTCTTTGGCCACAAGTCTGGCATTTTAGGACTTAGATCTTTTCTCCTAGTTGTGACTAGAAAAGGTGAACATTTTTAATATCCATTCTACATGAGTAACTCTCATTGTCATGTTTCTGGTTTTTTTTTGATACTATTCATAATGACTTCTACCCTACACTGCAAGCAAAAGTGTAGCATACCATGAGATTGCAAAGATAACAGAATACTTCGGAGCTTTTGTAGAACACTGGGGACAATATTGCCCTGTTCCAAGCAAGAGAAGTCAGAAATGACAAAAACTTGCTAATATTTTATTATGTGATGGAGCTAGACAATTGCAGTTCAGGATGTGCCAGCTGCCATTCAGAGAGGAAGGATGATAGGATGATTTCCAGAAAGGTAAAACCTGTAATGGTTTGAAAAGCAAACCAGTGAGAGACTCAAGTCAGAAATACAAAACAAGAGAAATGCAACACTACAAAGAAACACCCCGAACGGACACTGCCGGCTAGNCCTCAGACAATTAACACCTCAGATAATATAGACTGAGAAGATACTGGACTACTAGCACAAAAGAGAATCACAAATAGCTATCCGAATACCAGATGATTATTAAAAGTAACAGAGATTTGATGCTCAGTGACAATGTGGCAAAGACCAAACTGTTGACCAAACTATTAGCCAGACTTTGAGGTGCTCATGTACAGGACCTGGAACTGTTATAGCATGTGGAAGGGTGAAACAGACATGAAAGTCACACAGGTACTGAGAAACCTCAGGGATGCTGGAAACCAGTGCGAATGGTGGGAGTGAGGTGGTGCTTTGTGTTTGCAAAAAGTGGAAAGCAGAAAAATGAAATGATATGTCAGGGGCAAAATAATGTTTTGGTGCAAGATACTGCCAGGATTGATGGCTGGAGAGAGAAAGTCTCACTAAGTCTTCATAAACTATAAGATCATTTTAGACATAGCTCCTGTATGGGTTAAATGTCGTAACATTTGAGTCAAGTGTGATGCTGGGCAGACTTTTCTCACTTTAAAAGTAGGTTTAGAATCTTAGAAAGGCCAACTGTGGAACCTAAGAAAAATGAATTATTGAGGCTGACTTAGCAGCTCTCGGATCTGTGTGCAGAGAAGGCATAGGTACTTAAGATTCAAAATTCAAAAGGGAGAGAGATCGGTGAGAAGAGGTGTGTTTGAGAGGTTTCAAAGTGCAAAAAGAAAGTAATGACCATAAACCTACCTCGCACAGGAAATTAAATTCAATAGTATTAAATGGTACTTAAGCTACAGAAACCAAGAGGAACAAAGAGAAAATTAGCACAGTTGCACACTTGAGGCAAAAATAGATCAAATTTTTCTTATCGCTAAGAATGAAAATCTTATTTCCTGCAGCTAACAGCAGCAGCAATGTGATACCAAGGGCACTTACAGGACTTCCAATGTAAATGAGGGTAGGGCAGTAGGTATGACCTCTTCTGAGGTGAAGACACTATTTAGCCTGCTTCAAATGAGAAGTGAAAAGATGAGTTCTATCTAGACCATTAACAGCATTGGCATGCAGAATGACAAAGCAGATAGGGACAATGTATAGCAATTATGCAAATCAGGGATAGTCCCCATAATGGGAGGGTAACAGGTATAACACCTCTGTCCAGAAGAGGCTGTTAATTTGATATCAAAGTTTTGAAACAAAAATTAGATATAACCAGGGAAGTAGAGAGAAATGTATAAATGACAAGATAATTTACAAAAGCCAAATTCTTTCAGTGTAATTTAGCAGCAATTCTTGGTAGGACCAGTGCTTCCATGTACAAGACATATAAATGAACTAAATCCATCTCACTTTCTGCGAGCTTCTGATAAATTAGACATGCATTTGGGATCTGGAGATGAAGTTGAGTAAAAGGATTGTGCAACTCTTCACATTGAAGAAATGTTCACAGAGCTGGAGAGGTTTCCTACAGTGATGCTCAGAGATAGTTCTGAAACCATGGCTGCAACAGAAGCATAGACTCCTAGAGAAATGTAGGATGGAAGGGAACTCTGGAGATCCACGCTTAGCACAGAGCTGACTTCAGAGTCTGATGTGTTCAGTATGGGCATAGTGGTCAAAGACTATTTGAATGAAAATTAGGTATGAGATTCATAATTTACAGGTGACACAAAACTGGGAAGTAGTACCAAACCTGACTGAAGAACTGGATAACTCTATTAGCTGATATGATTCAGATGAGGAGACATTTGAGAGCATAAAGCAAAGTCCTTCGAGATTCTCAGCAAAGGCTGCCTTTTTTCATTCTTGCTACATAACAGGAGTTAATAAATAAAAATGCATGAGCATAAGGAGGGTGGAAAGAGTTTTAAGAGTATATAGCATGCATATGCATATGGCTAGTAATTTTTTTCCACTATGAATACACTGCATGGGCCAGGCCTGACACTCATTTGGGAATGTGTCGCACAGTTCTGCCACCTGTGTTCGCAATTACTTTAGGAGGAGATGTTCATGTGATGGAATGATGCATTTCCTGTGTAAATGTCAGGGAGGAACAGGAACATAGGTGTGTGACTATGCCTAATGATGGTGGAGCATGAGCAAGTTTGGACTGGAAATTTGTAGAAAGTTTCCATTGGAAGAGTAAAATATATCAGGGGTATCAGGTCAGCATTCACCTAGAAACTGGCCAACTCATCATAACCCACACAGGTGAGAAGAGGACAAGTTGTATTAGTGTCAAACATGTTGGGATCTAGAGTCACAGAGAAGTGCCGAATGCTCCCAGTACCTGCAGCTGGTCTGGCAGACAAGATCAGTATAATACCATCCTGTCACCATGTACATGGGTATTCTTGCACCATAGTCTTCATTACTGTGGCTAAAACATCTTTATAAGTTCCTGTATTAGATAGTCTGACAATAAACCTGAAATCACTGTGTTTTGTGGAGTATAGATGGTTTGGTTGCCCCATCCATCTGCATTGTGTGGAACAATGAGGGACTTCTTTATGTCCAAGCTTCCTCTGGCTAAGTACTCATCTCTCATATACATGATGCAAAGCTTCAGTAAGGGAAGCAGAGCTACTGGTGAAGCTCCTGACAGAGGTGGCATAAAGAAAAATGTTGATATTGATAGTGGAGCAATTTCTGAAGCTTTAAAAATCCACCCATAAAATGACTACTGGACCTGTTATGCTCAACCCATAGGCCTGGAGCAAATGCATTCCCATCTTCAGTTATATTTGGTGTCACAAAGCAGGAGCAAATGTTTGAGTGAAAATGCTCACAATAATAGAGAAGCATTTTATCTACTAGAAAGAGGTATGATGTGGTTATTCTCAAGTTTTTAATGTAAAAAGTGCTTTACACAGAGGTAAACTTGTAACAATGGGAAAGTGATTTTTTAGAGTACCAAGATTATGAAATGCTTTCCATTAACTGGATCCAACATATGTTCCTTGTTCTACACAAACCATCAGATTCTAAAGAATATTTCTTCTAAAGCTAATAAAACCATTTTTGAGCTATTCATTCTTACTCATTAGCATTTGCTTAGAGAAAATTGTGTCTACTGTAAAGACAGCAAAGCAGTAATTATTTAAATTAGCTTGATAGATGTTTAGCAATGCTTTGATTAAAATACCAATTTTAGATACCAGTGAGTTTTGGAAAAGCAGAGTGTTTAAGTGATAATAATATTTTTTTGGTTTTGTTTTTGAGAAAAAGTTTTATTTTGCACAAATGATTTTGAATCAAAATCCCTTTTCAGAAAAAAATTTCAGCCTCTCACTCAAACAATGGAGCTGGTACAGAACTGGGGTCCACACGGTGACCCGAGCACATCATCGTAAAATAGAAAAGGGGCACATCTCTGTCAGATGATATATGGACAATCCATCTCCACAAGAGAATAGTTTTATTATGTGGGTGATGCCCACGTGGTTCTAACTTGCCTGGAAAATTGTCATGTAGGACAGATAAAACTTTGATCAGGAATGAGGCTGAAGGTCACTGGCAAAAGGCAATGCCAACCTAACAGATCCATATGAACAACCAGTCTCAAAGCTGGCCACAGGGTTCCTCATTTCACCCTACAAGGCTGAAATCAGTCCCACAATTACAGGGATGGGGTTCCATAGTCCATTGCTCCACCTTTACACCTGGGGGATTGCACATTTATCACTCCTGATAAAAATTCATCTAATCTGTACTTCAAAATATTTCACAGCCTCCCTGGTGGCTCTGACCTAAATCTTGTCATGCAAATTAAACCCAGTAGTTTCTAGCCTATTCATAATGAATATGGAAGCAAGGCTTATTCCCTCATTCTTTTCATGTGTCTCTTAAATCAGCATTTCCTCCAGACAAACATCTCAAATCCAATTTTTTCCCTTAGAGGACTCTATTCAGTTGGTCTACCTCTTTCTCAAAATGTAGTTCTCTGAACTGGCAACAGCACTCCCACTGTGGTGCTGCCCATTCTGAGCACAACAAAATGATTACTGCACATGCTTGGAGAACGGCATTTATAAAAAATATTATTTTATTTCTATTTTCTCTTTCAACAGCAATGCCTGACTTGCTCATCTTGTGAGGCATTGTTGCCTTTCAGGTCTTCTTGTACGGTATTATTGCCAAACTAGACTCTTCCTGCCCAATACTTGCTGGAATATTTTTTCTTACCTGGAAGACACAGCATGTTGCATTGATGCATATCAAGCTGCACTGAATTTCTTCAGTGTGTTTTTCCATTTTGTCAGGAGCATTCTGAATTTTAGGCTTTTGTCCTTATGACTGTCTACCCTCAAACGGAGTGGACAGAGGCAGAATATATAGCGAAATTTGTTAGATGAAAATAGCAGCAGAAATCCTCATTTGCAAGATATGAGGCTTTGGTGGGAGCTTTGCAGGGCACTTATTAAAATGGGCATCCAGAGTTAGATTTGGTCCTCAGGTCAAAACTGTAAGATTTGTAGTTCAGCAATGTTTTGAATGACTAACCACAACTACCACCCTCCATCTACCAGGCAATTACTTTCATGCAGAGAGGACATGAGATGCATTGCCTATTTCAACATTAGCATTCAATTTGGAAGAAATGTATTAGGTGTGGAGTTGCCAGAGAAACAGGATTTCTATCTTTTCTCAATAGAACTACAATTCTGAGACAATAAAGAGCTGAGGCAATATCAACAATAAAGGTGACATAAGTGTCTGCTTCACTAATGAGCAACATCCCAGGCTCTGTACCATAATGAAAGCAGGCAGGACTGCACCACAACTTCACTGTAGATTTAGTGCAAGTATTTAAGCCTGAGATTATTAAAAAAAAAAACAAACAAACCAAAAACAAACAAAAACCAAAGTAAAATGAATATATTTTGAGTTCAAAAAAAGTGCTTTTGATAATAAGTCTTCGTTTAATTAGCAAATTGGTGAGCAGACCTGATCTGCTATGAGAAAATCCTGTCTGTCTCTTGCTGTGCCAATACTTGTTGCTGGGTAGGAACACACAGCCAAGCTGCAATAATCGCTGGAAACTGTCTGAAAAATATTCTCTGT
Source organism: Chloroceryle aenea (assembly GCA_013399075.1). Classification (NCBI taxonomy): domain Eukaryota; kingdom Metazoa; phylum Chordata; class Aves; order Coraciiformes; family Cerylidae; genus Chloroceryle; species Chloroceryle aenea. The sequence continues at coordinate 65,494 of VWZY01008017.1, forward strand.
TGAATTTCATTTCCTCATCTTTTTCTCAGGCAGTCACCCACACCAATTTTTGAGCGAGGGCTGAGTAATGTTCCACTGTTTGATATTCAACAGGCAGTATGTTCTGTATGTCTTTCATTGCACGACTAAATGCAAACTTGTTGCATGCAGTTTGCACCAAACAGCAGTGAAACTGGAGGAATGGAGGAGAACAGATGGATGCTAAAATGAAAATAATTCAGCCAGTGCAGCAACAGCAGAGGGGTGACTTCTCATCAGAACCATTCACATTGACACACACTCATCTCTAACCATCAGGAATTCCACTGCCAAGGAAGCATGTCCCAGCAGCTCATAGCTCCATAGTCCCAAACACAGTTGTGTGAAATGTCAGTGCTACACTGTCTTTGCAAATTGCATCGTGGAAAGCAGTAAGAGAATAATCACTAGTGGGTGTCCTAGAGAACAAAAGCCTCTGAGGTTTGAACACTGCATATCCAGAAAAGATCTGTGTTGATACTTGTATGACTGTATGTATAGTCCTTCTGATTGTAATTGTTGTTTGAAAAAGGCAAAGAGGATTTAATGGGCTCATTGTGACAGCCAACGAGAGGAAAGAAGTTACAGCTGCTAATTTTGGGACAAACAATATATGTCATCTTGTCCTTCAGCTCCCTTCACTCCTCCCCTCCACTTTCTGTCCCTGGAAAAATCTCCACCCCATCATGCTATGGAGTGAATCAGCACCTTCCTCTGGAGCTCTCCAATTAAGATTCAGCAGTGCTTGGAGAGCAGCAGTCGGCCCACACTGGACTAATTAATTTTTCCTGCCTGAGTAATTACAGTCCAGAGGTGACCATGAAAGCCAAGCAAATCAATCTGTGTTTTACTGAGATCCTCATCAGTCACGGAGCACTAACCAAGCAGAAGAAAAAATGACCAGAGTCAGAGCTGACCCCTGAACAGCAAGCAATGAAAGTTGCTCTAAAGCTGCTGAACTCCTATACTGGAAACAGCAAACACAGTTAAAAAAATCTTGGGTTTTGGCCCAATCAGTCAAAGGGCACAGTCACCCTCTTGAAAGTTTGAACAAAGTCCTTCACTGGCACTCCCATCCCGTACAATGGATCCATGTTTTAGCCAAAACCACTTCAAAGCTCAGTTTGTAAAGATTTTACAAATGTCTCAGCAAGCGTTGGGAGTGAGCTAGCCACTGTTTAAACAGAGTCAGTCTGCTGCTCTGCTGAACCAGGCCATTGCCATCAGCAGCTCACCCTGTGTTTCAGGAAAAACTTTCCCAGTTGTGCCAGGATCCACTCAGGCAACTGTCTCCACATGCTACTTGTTGATACACTCATTAAATGTCTCCCTCAGCCTCAACAGAGAGCATTGCAGAGAAATATCCAAAGTTTTCATCCTTCCCTACCTAATTTTTCCATGGAGTTCATGCAGTCCTAGATAAAGCAGAAGGTGGTTTTGGTTGGTGGTGTGATAGAGGTGTTTTTCCTACATGGCAAAGAACTGGGAGAGATGGTTCTTTCAGAAGTGGGTGTGAGGAGCTGTGGACAGGAGCTGACTCACTTGAAAGGGTGCAGGTGGGATTGACCTCACTGTAGAAGTAACATGGCATTGTACCCAGGTAGAAATAATTCTTCAAACCAGGTTAAGTGGTCCAGTGGATTCCTAGTCCCAGAGTCACTAATAAACATAAATTCATTCTGAGTTTTGTTGTTTTTTGCTAACTGTGGCAAGGACAATCCTGCTAGCATGTGTTTGAGCTTTCCTGAAGTCTGTCTCATTATGACTCATCTCTTAATGGAGTCAAGGATGGAATATGACCAACTTAGGTCAGGAGAGTCACTGTAGAGGTCAGATGTTCCAGCTTTTCTCCAAGAGATGCAGCTCCAGGAAAGATAAAAGCAATATCCTACACACAACCTTTTTTATCCTGAAGCACCCTTGGTACCAGCAGCTACAGACCATCCACTGGACATTCTTGCAAAAAGATTAGTATTAGTGGCAGCCATGGAACACAGGGTCTCTGAGCAGCCGCACACATGCCTGTACTTCAGCCTACAACCTATGCTAGAACCAAATGCAACCCTAGAGGACAGAAATGACTGTAAGGGTAGTCTAAGGCAGTTCACAGAGAGAACAAATACAGAGGAGGGTGCAAGGAGCCACTCTTCATGCTGGAGAAGATGTGAGTCTTCCTGGCTGCAGAAATGTTCTTTACCTTTCTAGACAGAACTGTGAGCTGACAAGAGTTGAGATGTAGGGCACATAACATTCATGTTACTGTGATGTTAGTGTCCCTGAATTAATGTTACTGTCACTGAATGAGGGTTTGTTTGCCCATATTATGACCTGGAGGTTCTTGTAGAAATGTGTTATCTCTAAGCAATTGCACCATCTATTCATAGACAAGAATACTCAGAGTAGGGAGAATGAGTTAGAGTCATTCTGTTGACTTCCCAATCAGAAGCTGTTGGCCTCCCAAACAAAACACCCGTGACAGAAAGATGTGGATAATGTTGCAGAAAGCTAAATAGAAATCTCTGTTTCTAGTGTAGTGACTAAGGCTGTATGCCCTGGGGCTGGGGTGCACTGCTAGAATGGTAAAGGTCTGGTTGGAAAAAAATGGGTCACAGGTTGTAGAGATAGAAAGGTTAGAGAAACCACTAAATCTGGGTATCTGAGTAGGATTGCATCTGGTTAGTTAGAAAGAGGGATGCTAAAGAGAAGATGTGATGAAAAGGTAAATTGGGCAGAAGTCCTTCATTACTTAGTCTTCAGAGACAAAGAGGTGGTCAACAAAATGGGAGTGAAACTGTTAGAAGTGAGTGGTAGGAGATGCTTTGTCACACCAGGTCCTACTGTCCCTATCCATGAGCAGTTATGAGCAGATAACAGCAGTTATGAGCAGATAAATAGGGTGACTCCCCACCTACAGTGCAATGAAATGAGTTGTCACAGAGCCTGTTGATGTCCAAACTGAATCAGCAATTTTTGTCTATCATCCCTTGTTATGTTCTGTAACACCACTGAGAATTTGGGCTCCATTCTCAGCTACTGCCAGCTGCAGCTACTCCTCCTTTGAGTCCCTCTTCACCTGGATAACCCAACCCAGCTCTGTCCATGCCTACCTGTGCGCCTGCAACCTGAGTCAGATCATTTTTGTCACCACCTACTGACCTGTCTCTCTCTTCTCTTGAAGCAGGAGAAAGTGTCCTTGAAAATGTCCCCAGTTAGGCATGTTTGTCTTTACCTGCACTGATGAGAGAAGAAACTGCTTTCCCATAATCTGCTTGCCACAATACTCCTAATGTTGCCTGGGACACGGTTTACCTTTTCTGAAACAAGACCGAGCTCTGGGCAGACAGGCAACCTTGCACCCACAATTCCCTCCAGCAGCACCTGTGACAATTCAACAAGACTGAGAGCATACAGTGCTGTCAGACAAGGGATCCTGGCTGATTCAGACTGACCTGGGGATGCTGTGGTGCATGGGTGGTGGAGAAGGCTGGTCAAGTGCATCTTACTAAACCCTTCTCTTTAAAAAACATGTATGAAGACATGAATATCTGTATACATACCCATGAGCATGTGTGCATGTGTCTGGTGATGGGGGAAGTCTCACTCCCAGTTGCTTGCTGGAAGGGAAGATGATGGCGTCTACAAGTTAGTTCAAGGCTTTGAGACTCTTCAGAAGGCTGCTTTAGCCACATGTTTTCTTTGCACTGGAAGCGGAGTGGCTTTGTAGCTGTTACACACACAGTACAGTGTGATTGCTGCCAAGAGCTTTCCAGGGTGATCCTGTCATTACACAATCCTTCTGCCAGTCGTTTCAGACAGGACTCAGAAAATGTCAGTGGCGGGGCCCTCAGAGCCAGGATCAGCCAGGAGGAGAACAGGATGGATTGAGAACCTGATGGTTGGGTCCTGATGAGATGCATCCCAGAGTCNTTGGGACTGAGGCACTCTCAGCAGCTTTGCAGATGACACAAATCTAAGTGGTGAGGCTGACACTCCCAAGGGACAGTTTACCAGCCAAAGTGACCTGGACAAGCTTGAGAATGGNTTTTGAGGAGCCCTGGATGTCAGTTGAAGTTTCCAGTGACTGGGAAAGGGGAAACATTGCCCCGTCTTTAGAAAAAGGTGGAAAGCCTTGGAACTGCTGACCTGTCAGTCTTACCTCTGTTCCTGGGAAGATCCAAGAACAGATCCTTCTAGAAACTCTAAGACACATGTAGCACAGGGAGGTGATCCAAGACAGCATGGCTTCACCAAGGGCAAGTCCTGCCTGACCAACATAGTGTCCTTCTATGATGGAGTGATTACATCAATGGACAAGGGAAGAGCAAGGGATGTCATCTATATGGACTTCTGCAAGGCCTTTGATATGGTCACCCAAAACATCCTTTTCTCTGAGTTGAAAAGAGATGGATTTGATAGGTGGACTGNGATATCGTCACCCAAAACATCCTTTTCTCTGAGTTGAAAAGAGATGGATTTGATAGGTGGACTGTTCAGTGGATAAGGACTTGGCTAGATGGTCTTGTCCAGGGGGTAGTCGTCAACAGCTCAATGTCCAGATGAAGACTGGTAACAAGTGGTGTCCCCAAGAAGTCCGTACTGCGACCAGTGCTATTTAATATCTTCATCAGTGACACAGACATTGGGACTGAGGCACTCTCAGCAGCTTTGCAGATGACACAAATCTAAGTGGTGAGGCTGACACTCCCAAGGGACAGTTTACCAGCCAAAGTGACCTGGACAAGCTTGAGAATGGAACCTGGTGGAACCTCATGAGGTTCAACAAGGCCAAGAGCAAGGTCCTGCACATGGGTCGGTGCAACCCCCAGTATCTATACAGTCAAGGGGATGAAGTGATGGAGAGCAGCCCTGCAGAGAGGACTTGGGAATGCTGGTAGATGAAAAGTTGGACATGAGCTGGCAATGTGTGCTCATAGCCTAGAAGGCCAAACGTATCCTGGGCTGTGTCAAAAGAAGTATGGCCAGCAGGTCAAGTGAAGTGATTTCCCCCTTTGTTCCTCACTAGGGAGACCACATCTGGAGTACTGTGTCCAGCTTTGGGGTCCTTAGAACAAGAAAGACATGAAACAGCTGGAGTGGGTCCACAGGAGGACCACAAAAACTGATCAGAGGGCTGGATCACCTCTCTTGTGAAGAAAGAATGAAAGTTGGTGTTCCTCAGCGTGGAGAAGACCCATCGGAGAATTTATTGCAGGATGCTCTTGTTAGCAGGGCCTGTTGTGACAGGACAAGGGGTGATGGGTTTAAGCTAAAAGAGGGGAGATATAGACTAGAGAGAAGGAATACATTTTTTACTATGAGGGTGGTAATACACTGGCAGATGCCCAATCCCTGGAAACATTTGAGGTCAGTTTGGACAGGGCTTTGAGCACCCTGATCTAGTTGCAGATGTCCCTGCTCACTGCAGAGGGGCTGAACAGGATGACATTTAGTGGTCCTTTCTAACCGAGACATTCTATGATTCTATGGGAGGAGCACTTCTACCCCAGCATTGGCCTCCACATCCCCTTGTCCAATAGGTGCTCCGCAGTAGGCCAACACTTCCCTGACAGATACCATTGGTCAAAAACACCATGCTACAGGCTTAACATGGACTGATTCATGGAGAAACTGCCATTCTTTGTTGAGGAGTCTTCTGAGGTTTGTTTGAATTTTATGCCACTCAGGTCCCATAATTGTGCTATGGAAGTCTGTGTGATGATCAAGGTGTCCAACAGTGGTTCTCTGCCCAGTGGTTAAGTGACTTGATGATCCATTTGAGTTCATGGCCCATCATCAAGAGAAGACATTTACTATCAAAGGTGTTCTTACCAACTACAATGTTTGAGGAGTTTTGTTGTTGGCTTTTTTCCCCATGCATGAAAGCTGGTTAGGTTTTTCTTCAACACCTTCTCCAGAATAGACTTTTTTTTTTTTTCCCCAA
>VWZY01008017.1:71467-110646 GCA_013399075.1 Chloroceryle aenea
TCAACAAGGCCAAGAGCAAGGTCCTGCACATGGGTCGGTGCAACCCCCAGTATCTATACAGTCAAGGGGATGAAGTGATGGAGAGCAGCCCTGCAGAGAGGACTTGGGAATGCTGGTAGATGAAAAGTTGGACATGAGCTGGCAATGTGTGCTCATAGCCTAGAAGGCCAAACGTATCCTGGGATGTGTCAAAAGAAGTATGGCCAGCAGGTCAAGTGAAGTGATTTCCCCCTTTGTTCCTCACTAGGGAGACCACATCTGGAGTACTGTGTCCAGCTTTGGGGTCCTTAGAACAAGAAAGACATGAAACAGCTGGAGTGGGTCCACAGGAGGACCACAAAAACTGATCAGAGGGCTGGATCACCTCTCTTGTGAAGAAAGAATGAAAGTTGGTGTTCCTCAGCGTGGAGAAGACCCATCGGAGAATTTATTGCAGGATGCTCTTGTTAGCAGGGCCTGTTGTGANTTACTTTAAGATTTCATTGTTTTCCAGTTTCTCTACATGAGCAAGCTTTGAAGAAACATTGCATATGGGATGGGCCAAGCCCTGAGTTCAGCAAGAACTTGTGGAGAGGGATGAAACTGTTGGGATTTTTCGCTTTGCTCTTTCTCCATATTTCTTTCCCATCGTTTCCTCTTCTGTCAAGTGAAAGACCTTGTTTTTTGACTCTTACCAACCTCAGCGAAGCAGAGACTGAAGGGACCCTGAGGCGCTATTACCACAATGAATGGCGTGCCAAGAGCTTTTTGTCCTTCAGTGTAACCAGCTTGCAGTATGGCAAACCCACTCCATTGGGTCACAGAGGTTAATAAAAACACAACAAATTATTTATCAACATAGTGGTTTGAAATCCAGTGTTGGTGAGAATTACCAGATTTGTATCCCAGAGTAATTATCTTCTGCTCTAAGATAAAAACCTCCCCAAAATTCTCCCGCCCCTCGCGCAATGGCGCCAAGAAGATGATTTCTCTTGACGCGCTGAACTTTTGAACCCGATGAAAAAATCTTTCTTTTAGTTATACAAGAGAGTCATTGGGAGTTCATTGCCCTTTCTCACATTTGCAGTACGAAAGGGACATAAGGAAAAACATCAAGTGTAATATCCGTCAATGTTAGTGAGGCATTCAGAATACATCACTGATGCATAAATAAACCAAATGAAACTCCAGTGGCAGGAGGAGGTTCTGGAAGAACGGCGATACACAACGATATTTAATTATAAATTCCATCAGAATTATTGTTTTTACTCATCAAAGGACTTCTCACAATCATTCCTTTGGTTCAGATGTGAGCCTGAAATCCTGGGTGCCCCCATCCAAAAGCTCTGGATTTTTCTTGGTTCACTGGCTACTTTTTCCTGCCAAAGCTCATAAAAATCCAGCCACCAATTTACTTAACACGAGGGGTGTGAAATCCCCACTTAGGGAAAGTGAAGTTAATTGGAAAAGAAAAAATCATAAATCCAGGCCACTAAACAGTTTGAATTGGCGTGCTCCCTGTGACCTTGATTTGTTGTGTTTTCATTTTTCCAAAATGTTTTTCCCTACACAAGTTAGATGGAAAAATTTTATCAAGCATTGGCTTTTCCCATCCTTCAAACACAGCAGCGGGTGAGTACACTTTGTGTAAGGCAGATGCTGGTGAAAAAAACTTCTGACAGGATTAGCAGAAGAAAGCAAGCATCCCACTTGTACAGCTTCCCATCTGATGGGAACCCAGAGGTACTGAGAAGTTGCCACTACACATGCTTATGCAGATAAAATTTCCTGGAGCACCTTTGTTTCAATAAGCAGAAGTCTGGACAAGGGATGATCAACAACATGTGCTATGAAGAAGGTCAGGCTACACAGTCAAAAAGTTGTCAGGTGGCAGGATACTCTCTGAAGACTCAGCTGAAAACGCTACAGCAATGTGCCCCACAAGGACATAGACACCCCACCCTGGCAAGATCCCACTTGCCAGAGGCAACAGCAGTGAGACTTTCCTGGGCGGTCCATTCCAATGCCTGATCACCCTCTGCATGAGGAAGAGCTTCCTAATATCCAACCTAACCCTCCCCTGGTGCAGCCTCAGGCCATGCCCTCTCATCCTGTCACTAATTGCCTCGGAGAAGACCCCAACCCCTGCCTGACTACAACCTCCCTTCAGGAAGCTGTAGAGACGAATAAGGTCCCCCCTGAGTCTCCTCTTCTCCAGGCTAAACAACCTCAGCTTCCTCAGCCTCTCCTTATAAGACATTCCCTCTAGAACCTTCACTAGCCTTGTTGTCCCCTCATAGTCCCTTCAACAACCTACAGAAGCTCTTTGATTCCTTTATAATATATGTCTACTAAATGAGAGTAATTGTCTCATGACACTCAAAGAAATCTAAAATTACTGCATCCCTTCCTATTTGTACCACCACTTGGACTGTTTGGTGAGGGATCCCTTCACTACTTCTGTTTGCTCACTGCATAATGTCGCCAACCAATAGCTTCTACTCCTGCTGGCAGAGACACACATTTCCTCTTCGCACATCATCTTTCCTCACGTTAACCTGTGTGGAAATACAGGTGGAGAGGAAAGAAGCTGTCACAGTCGGTGAAAGCACCCACTGGTGGTAACACACACCTTGTTGTCAGATCCAGCTCTAAGTGTTGTCAAAATATAAATGATTAGTAGGGGAGTAGAAGAGACAACACGACTGTGTGTATTCCACTCTGAGTTAACAAGCATTTCTATGGCTTTCAGTGGGACAGCATCTGTAACAGAGGCAGGGAATAGCTAATGCCTGCAGGAGTATCAATATGTTGATTTGATGCTGTGATCAGAAATAATGTTGGGTCATTAAGAGACTCTTTATCATGAGTGTTGTGTCAGTAACTCGAGATCAAGCAGCTGTTACAATAACCTGCTGTGGAAGAAGGGCAAATCAGCATGTTCTAAAAATCAGCCTATGTTACCCAGGTGACATTCGGGAAATCATGACAACTAATGAAAAAGAGAGAATTCATCATAGAAACATAGAATGGTTTAATCTGGTGGGACCTTAAAGATCATCCAATTCCAGCCCCCTGCCATGGGCAGGACACCTCCCACATTGCCCTAAGCCTCATCCTGCCTTGGTCTTAAAGTCCTCCAGGGATGAGGCATCCACAGCTTCTCCAGGAAACCTATTCCAGTGTCTCACCACCCTCATGGCAAAGAATCTAGGTGATCCTGCTCTGGCCAGTGGGGTTAGATGAGATGATCTTTTGAGGTCTCTTCCAGCCACAAACATTCTGTGATTCTGTGATCCTGAGAGGTGCTCCAGCCCTCCACCCCCATGTCATTCTTTGCAGGACTGCACTCAATCCAATTGTCACACAGCCTGGATTTGTGTTGGGGATCACCCTGACTCATGTGCAGGACCTTGCACTTGGACTTGTTGAATTTCATGAGGTTGGCCTGTGCCCACCTTTCAAGCCCTCTAGATGTGTGCCTTCCCTCCACTGTGTCAACCACACCACACGGTTTGGCATCATGGGTAAACTTGCTGAGCGTGTCTTGATCCCCCTGTCCATGTCCAACAAAGATATTAAACAGCACAGGTCTCACTACAAACCCCTGAGGGACTCCACTTGTCACAGGTCTCCATTTGGACATTGAGCTGTTCATCAGACAACTCTTTGAGAGCAGGGATCCAGACAATTCCTTCTTCACTGAGTGGTTCATCCACTGAAGCCGTGTCCTTACAGTTTAGAGACCAGGATGTCATGCGAGACAGTGTCAAAGGCTTTGCATAAGTCCAGGAAGATGATGTTGGTTGCTCTTCCCTTATCCACTGATGCCAAGACCCCATAATGAAAAAACCCATGAAATTTGTCAGGCAGGATTTGCCCTTGGTGAAGCCATGTTGGTTACCACCAATCACTTCCTTGTTTTCCATGTGCCCTAGCAGAGCCTTTAGGAGGATCTGCCCCATTATCTTGTCAGGCACTGAGGTGAGGCTGGCAGGCCTGTAGTTCCCTGGTCTTCCTTATCCCCCTTTTTGAAAATGGGGCTGATATTTTCCCTTTCCAGTCAGTGGGAACTTCACCAGACTGGCAGGACTTTTCAGATGTCATGGAAAGTGGCTTTGCAACTTGGTCCACCAGTCCCCTCAGGGCCTGTGGATCGTCCAGTTCCATGAATTTGTGAACCTTCAGGCTCATTAGATGGCCCCAAACCTGGTCTTCTCTTACAATAGGCACTGTAATTATAACAGTGTTATAATTACAACAGGATACAAATGCAAGAGAAAGCAAACTGCGAGTCAGTGTGTAAAACAAATAATTGAGAATAATCTGACAGATGTTCAACATCTCAAATGGAGATGTTGTACTTAAAGAGTCTTAGATAGGGATATATGGCAGGGACAGAGATCATTGACTGAACTTAATATTGATGTATGCTATAAAGAGCAAGAGTGACAAAGATACCTTGAAGTATTATGCTTGATTGAAAGTGGCAACACCACAGAGCAGGAGATCTCCAAGAGAGGAAAACCAGTTCATTTCTGAGCAATATAGAATGTGACACTTTTTTTTAGCTTTTTGAAAAGTTGCAGAGTTAAAGACAGGGAGGAAATAAAGTCAGAGCAGTAATTCCTCCAGCCACCAAGTCAGCAGGAAAGAACATGAGAAAATGTATACAAATAATTATCGTCTGTCTTCAGGTATTTTAGATATCTTTTGTTTACTGAAAGCCAAGCGCAAATGCAAACTTTGTTTCCATGTGCCAGAGGAATAAATGAATGAAGTTTACATCTTTCCAGTGAAAGAAATTAATCATTGATTAATCTCCCTTCTCTACTTTTTCCTTGTGATAAATATTGAAAAAAATATATTTCGACCTGTATAAAAATGCATTTCAATCTTAGTTCATCCTCCCAGTTTCACTCCTGTAGCCTGTGCTGTCCATATGTAGTTATGGTCATGGTAAAGCTCACCAAGACTTGCTGTTTGTTACCAGCGTTCTGAGGATGCTTCCTCCGTAATAATACATTGCAGTTTCCTAAAACACACCTTGTTTTATAAGGTTATTTAGTGTCTATAAATTCATATTGTTTGGTTTTTTTTTTCTAATAGCAATTTTATCTTTTGTCTTCTTCCCATTAGTCACCCACAGTCACTACCTGTTGGGCTTACATTTGCTGAATGCTGTTTGCCAGTAAAACTGAACGATCATATATACACATATACAAATATGTTTATATTCGATGCTAAAATCAGCTTGGTAAAGAATAAAGAGTTCAGGAAGGATGGAAATGAGAAAAAAATCATCTTGTGTTTGGCAAAACTTTTCAACCAGAAAGCATGGGAATTTTTTGCATTCTTTTCTTCTTAGACCCTTGCGTAGAGAATCATTTGCCTGAACAGTCAGCCTGTTTACTTGTGACATTTTCAAAGTGAAACAGGCCTACCTTTGGTTGGGAATAACATCTGCAAACATTTACATTTGTAAAACAAAACACAGACGTGACACTTGGAGAGTTTATGGAACCAAAGAGGAAGCAAAAATTGTCGTTTCTATTCTCATGAGATTCCTTAGGGATTTTGTGTCTCTGTCTTTTCTTCTTTAATGAAAATAACAAAACACAAAAAAAATATTTTTTTTTTGATTTGAGCAAACTGACCTCTTTCCTTGGTTTGGTAAATTAACAACTGATTATTTGTCTTCAACTGTAAGACTACTGACACTGAAATTACCTCTCTGAAAATCTCATTCAGAGCATTCACAGCTCTATAACTTCTCATGAATAATGTACTAACTAGCATAAATGTGACACAATCCTATATATGGCCCGATCTGATTTACTGAGACCCACAACATTCTGTGGTCTATGTTATCTCACCCCAGCAGTTTATATATATTAGACTGACCTGAAATACATTTTAATTGATTTTTAACAACAAATGCTAAAAACTGCATTTTGATTTTTTCCTGTGCTTGTAGTCAGACTGGATCTTCACTTAAGTTGTGCTGCATTTTGTACTTTGACTAATTTCTCCATCATGATAACAAGAAAACACCTCATTCATGTAATGAAATGTTAAACTATGACATAAAGGGATAAGAGAGCAAAATGCAAAGTCTTATTTAAATAGTTATACATCAGGAATGACAGAAAGAAGTTTGATACACAGAAAAGAAATAACACAGTGCTCAGAACTGTGAAACAGTTTGGATACGAATTACAAAAAAAATAAAAATTGGAATTCAGTACTAAGTATGAGTGAAAGTCTGGAAGAAAGAGGGTTGATATAACACTATAGTTCTTTAACTCTCTCTAAAGAAAGCCATGTATGTTCTTCTGATGGCCTGTGGCAAAGGAAGTGTAAGCATCAGAGACTCTGGAAAAAGGAAAAGCTCCTTTCTCAGGAGAGTGGTGCAGCCCTGGCACAGGCTACAAGGGATGTGGGGGATGTCCTCCATCCAATGTTTACAAGACTCATCTAGACAAAGCCATGGTTGCCCTGATCTAGTGTTGGGGACAGTTCTGCTGTGAGTGGGAGGCTGGACCAGAGACATCAGAGGTTCCTTCTACCACGCTCACTGAGATTTGAAAATAACAAGGATGACTTGGAAGATGAGGGGCTCAAAAATCCACCTCATTTTCTGGTGGCTTTCCACTAAAAGTTTCTTCTGCGTGTCCGTTACCTCAGGCAACTCAAGAATTTATGCGTGAAAGACCCATTTTCTGGCAGTGTCATCACTGCTCTATGCACCACTTTGGGGTCCTTCTAGTGTTCTCCCAGAAACACACTCAGGCAGTCTTGGGCTATTTGATTGCATCCTTGATTGAGGACCACTCCAGTCCAGTATCAGCTCCATCCTGGGTCCTTATTCCCAGTCCAGCGCTTCTCATGCTACTGTGATGCCCAGAAACATACAGGAATCTGCATTGGAAATGTGCCTGGAAAGACCTGAAGAGTCAAACTTTGATCATGTTCTGCTGCTGAAAGTGCATTGGAAAGGAGTTACAGATGCTAAAGCTATGGCAGGGTCTAAAATAGGAAATACAAGTGTGCACTAGATCCTGTCCCTGAGCAGATGAACACAAAAACAGAGTGGAAAATGGAGAGCTATCAGTGGAGCTGGCCAAATGATAAGCTAGGATGCATATTGCATTTTATTTGTCTACTAAATGCCCTGACAACAATTATACAAAGGATAGAGGATAAACCAGCCTTGATTAGAGTAAACAAGGCCCTCACTTCTCTTGGTAGCAGAGGTGTGAACAAAGCTGGTAAACACAAGATAAACAAAGTGAAGCAGACCTAGAGGTAAGTGGAGAAAACCTGAAAATATGAGGCAAAAATGAATTATGAAAAGCTAATAACAAAATACAGAAGAAGGGAGGCAAATATGCAAAGGAGGAACAATGCAGACAATGGATAAAATGCCTTGAGAAAAAAGCCTCACATTGGGCTTGTGTCTAATAATCATAGGAGTCAACTATTATGCAAGAGTCTGCAGATCAGAAAAAGCCAAAAAAAATAGCAAGCATGATATTTGAGATACAAGTAATGTCTCAAAATATCAGACTGTATACATTTATCACACTAACACATTCCAAAATGGCAAAAAGTTGTTTTTCTTAAAGCTCTGACTGGCAGCAGATAAGGGAAAAACCAGAGGCACAGAAACAAACAGGATATTGAACAGGAGGGCGACATCAATGCTTCTGCAAATGAGCAAAGCTACAAAGACTTCCACTGCATTGTGCCAGGGGAGAAAGTAAACCCAGAGCTAAGCAAAGAGAAATTAAAATTTCATGCAGGCTCTAAGGCAGTGTAAGACACAAACGTACCAGAAAGGATATTCATCAGCCAAACAACACAGGAATCATTGCTTTCAGCAGTAAATTAAAGCAATCCTGACATGAGATCGGAGATAAATAATCCATACAAAACCACAGTAGTGAAGTGCGTAAGCAAACATAAAATATTCAGAGCAGACAGTTGATGCATCTGCTAGGAAGAGATCTCAATGCTGCAGATATTGTTGCAACTTGAGAGCCAGCAGTCTCAGTGTGTGCTGAGCTTCAGCACAACTGACCTCGGACATGCCTTCTTTTGCACCAAGAAGTCATCAGCCTGAGTGAGGCTGTGAAGACCTCAAACTGCAGAGGTTGATATTGCAGAAAGCATCAACCACATCAGTTATAGCATGGCTGGAAGTAGGTCCTAGGAAGCCCACCAAGTACTCCTGTGATCTTTTCAGGGGACCATGCTTCAGACTATCACAAATATTAAGAAAAGCTGAGGGTTTGTTACTAGCATTGCAGATGAAAGCACCAGATGACCACCAGATCCTGATGTCTGTGAGGAGAAACTCAGTTGAGAGCACAAGGAAACAATCCTGAAGTCAAAGTCTGTACTTGAAGATGATTACAAAAGTTTCAGCTGACTCCTCAGATGGGTCTCCATCATGCATCATACTTGGCGGAGAAGCTCAACTCAAACCTCCCTTCCAACTGAGGTAGGAGGGATTTTAAAGCTGTGCATCCTGTGCCTGCTCTGCCTGGTATGAAGGTGTATGAATAGGTGGTGCTGTCAAGCTGCTCCCAGAAGCATGCAGACAAAGGGAGGTGAGGCAAGTAGTTGGGATCTGAGCTGTGCTGCTGTTCCTATGCAGTCCAGCGAATCATAGAGACAGCTGCACCTCCTAGGGCAGAAATGTAGGTGCTTAAATAATTATACACAGTTTTAGAGATCATGGTTTATCCATTTGGGGCCTAATCTCACATGTGGGTCTCAACCAGAGAGAGCAGGGAGACCTGGGACTTAAAGATAGATGTCCCTCTATTGTTACTCTGTAGGTCTCTGTTACTTTTGAAGATTGCAACCCTAAACACCAATGACAGATTCTGATTACACAGCAGTTTCACATCAGTGTTTTTCCGCTGATGAACACTGAGTTATGCCTGATTTGCATCATTGTGATGGGAGAGAAATTTTAAGCACTCAGCAATCACTAGTGTGTCTTCATGGAGTGTAGCAGAGATTCTGGGGAGATGCACACTTGCGGTTCAGGCTGCCAATCCCATCCTGGGCTGCACCAAAAGAACTGTGGCCAGCAGATCAAGAGAGGGGATTCTGCCCCTCTACTCTGCTCTGGTGAGACCTCACCTGGAGTGCTATGTCCAGTTCTGGAGCCCTCACCACAGGAAGGACATAGATGTGATGAAGCGGGTCCAGAGCCACAAAGATGATCAGAGGGATGGAGAACCTCTCCTACAAGGACAGGCTGAGGGAGATGGGGTTCTTCAGCCTGGGGGAGAGAAGGTTCTGAAGAGACTTTATAGACACCTTCCAGTATCTGAAGGGGGCTACAGGAACAGGGGAGGGGGGTGGGGAAGAAGCTGCTTACAAGGGCATGTGGTGATAGGACAATGGGCAATGGTTATAAACTAGAGCAGGGTAGATTTAGACTGGACATTAGGAAGAAGTTCTTTACTCTGAGGGTCGTGGAACACTGGTTATCCAGGGAGGTGGTGGAAGCCCCATCCCTGGACACATTCAAGGTCAGACTTGATGAGGCTCTGGGCGACCTGCTTTAGCTGAAGATGCCCCTCCTCACTGCAGGGGGGTTGGACTATGTGAACTTTGGAGGTGCCTTGCAACCCAAGGCATTTTATGATTCTATGAGATGTTCATCTGCTGTTTGCTTACCAGCTGGGTTTCAAAGCAGCAAGCAGACCAGTTACTTGGGGAATGGATCATGAAGGACAGAAACAGCATTGTGCTGTACACTGCCCTTCCTGGGTCAGGAAAGGAAAAGTTTGTAGCCTGGGAAGATGAAGTTTTTACATAAGACCTGTCCAGCTGAGATTCCTTCTTAATGGTTTGCTCTGAAAGCAAGGAAGCAAGCTGCAAAATGTCCACTAAGACCAGCTTCTTATTTGGACAGCAACATGATGCATCTTCCTAGCATTCCCCTGTAGTGCCAGATATTTTGCCTGTTGCTCTATGAGTCACATTGCTCTTATTTATTACCAGTTTAGAGTATAAAATTTCCACCTCCAAGCATACTCTTCAAAATGTCACCTCTATCATGTTTGTCAACTGTTTATGGGCTCAGGAACTTCTCTTCATTGTTTTCAGGTGCTTTATGCCTGCAGTGTTGGTGGAAGAACCCGGATGACCAGGGACTCACAGCAGTGAGCATTACAAAGATACTTGGGGAGAGTGGTGAACTGATGCAGAAAGTTGGGATGGGAGGAGAAATGGGGTGCTGAGAAGGCTCATGGCACAGTAATTGGTCATGGGAGAGCCAGGTGGAGACTGTCTGGCCCAGACTGATGCATGAGCCTGGCACCGATACAGCTGAAAATGTGGTTTACTTGGGAATAATTTCAGGTGTACCTAAAGAATTTCTTAGGAGGTGATGCTATCTACATCATTTGTTCAACAGGTCTCCAGCAGGGATAGGGACTTGCCCTAGATGGAGACAACACAGTTCCTAGTAAACTGAAGTGGCCAGTGGGTTGGAGGTGAGCTTTCCAGAGAGGAAAGGCAGTTAATGCCCTTGCTGCTGTGACAAGGCTCTCCTCTGTGCTCATTTTGCATGTGGACTGAGGTTCAGTGTCTGGGTGACTGTTTGGTCCCTCTCAGGGATCCCATTATTTTACAGTCCTCCTTTTCTGGTGTCTTATGTCCCTTGCTACTCATCAATCCCAGCCTCTTGGGAATAGTTGTCACTGCAGGAAACAGGGCTCTCTGTCCAAGCATCATTAGGGAGCTTTCCTGGAGCCCATGGAAAAGGGGTATACTTATGTCCTGGTTGGCTACTTCCAGGTATGTAGGGCCAGAAGGAATGATGCTGATTAAGTTAAAATAAAAGACTCATTAGGTTCATTGGTTTCAGCCTGATGCTTCCTATCAGTATTTTTCTTTGAAAAGACATTTCAGAACTGTTGTGCATTCATCATGTGCAGAGATGGAGTTGGCAGGTGTCCTGGTTTGAGTGAGAACAGAACTAATTCTGTTCAGTGATTTTACTTTTCACCTCAGTNACTAAGTCTCTCTTCCTTACTCCTTTTCTCTTCCCCTTTGGGGAGGGAGGGAGGTTAACAGAAAATGTCTGGTTTAGGTCTAAGGGGCTGCCCTGACCCTAAACTGTGACAGCAAGTTCAGGTCTCAACCCAAAGATTCAGATGTACAGGTCCTGATTTCTAAATGTAGGAGTACAGAAGTGCCTTGGAACTACAGAAATATTTACCTCCATTCCAAACACATAAGCTTCTTCTGACAAATTCATGCAGAGACTTCTTTGGAAAGGAAGTAGGATGGTGACAGAATCAGATATCATAGATCTCAGATTATAAACTAAATTATTTATGTTCTTGTCCTGAGTCGAACTCTTTATTGTGACTGAATGTGAAATTATGACAGCTAATGGTCTGTACAGTCTATTTGCTATATTATTTGTATCAATCAACTAAACTACATCTAGTTCTCTCTATGTGCATGACTTTAAGAGTTGGAAGATTACTGCAGACAAGAATTTGTGGATAGTAATTACAATAAGAGCAGTGAGTTCATTTCTATAGAACTCGATCCTTTCACTGATTTACAATGATGTTTTACATACGTGATTTTCCTTTTAGTTTCCTTTTACATGCAACGTTGTCAGGGGAGCAAGGTTCTCATGAAACCAGACATAATTTACTTCCAACACGGGGTTCAAGCTAGGAGGGAGTTGCTTAGACACTGAATTGGCTTGAGTTTCCTCCTCCTGTTTACAACTGTCTGTCAATGCCTATCTGTCTGAAGCTGAAATGTCATAGGACTAAGATATCCCTTGCTCCCTGAATAGTGAAGACCATGCAAAATTATTACTGAAGTTAAATGCATGCACATATAAATTTGTAGTATCTTTTTAACTAAAGAACAAGTTAATGGCAAACAAAATGTTCCTCTGGATAATTTACACATGGAGCAAATGGTTAAGTTTGCCAATTAATTATTCAGACTTAGTGGCTTAAACAGTGGTGTTTATCTTGAAGTCATTTCCCAGGCACTAAACAAGCTCTGGTCATGTTTTCCTCTCTCTAAAGATCAATATTCCTCATGTCTGTCTACCATAGTATTTACATTTGAGCAGGATTACTGGGAAGGCTGAAGTTGGACAAAGCACATAGAAAAGAAAGCCACAAGCAAATGCTTCAAACTTTACAATTCACATTTATTTTGAAAAAATGTTTTGTTAAAAATACTCCTACAAAGGCATTGGAGCAGCGGGTTTCTGTTTCCTTTATAAATACATCTGATTTATTTTTTTTCTTTATTTTTTTTCCTCAGTAACATTGAAAGACATCTGACAAAGCCAGGGGGAAGCCCTGGTCTGAATGGAAGACACATCCCTGTGTAACAAGGACCTGCACACTATCTCCCCATTCACAATTAAAAAAATACAAATACTGTCATGAAAAGTGTTACATTGTCCACAGGGCCACGGCCAACATAGAGGATGATGAAGAGTAGGAAACCAGGGTTGGAGATGCCCCTGGAGCCCAGATGATGTATTGTTATGACAAGATGTAGCATTGACTAGACACACTCGTCTTTGGGCAGTTGAAGGATACACAGAATTTCCCTGTCCTATATTGCCAGCTCCTTCCAAAGCTGTGACCAGGAGGTCAAAGCCAAGCAAAACCTCCTCTCCCTACAAACCTTCCCTGCAGCTCCTCCGTAAACGTTTTGGCGAAGGCTGATGGCTGCACACCTTGTACGTTGGAGGAGCAGTATGAGCAAACCACATAATCCAGTGCCGACAGGCAAGAGGATTTGTTGCCACAGTGCTCAACCTCCCTCTTCCTGCTACATTACTGCCACCTCCTCATCTCAACTTTCAGACCTCAGCATAAGGCTTCTTCCCCTCCAGGACCTTCTTGCTTTCTCCCTTGCAGTGCTGAGGCTTCTTTGAGTGTCTGAGCTAGGAAAAGGTCTTACCTGCAAGAACTCTTTAAAAATGGAAATATGGGCAGCTATGCTGGCTCTTCAGTTCCTCAGAAGACCATAGATATTTGGCATCTGGGGCTGCAGAGGACAAGTTTTTGTGCCCAGATCAGCCTGAATGGAGGTCTTTGAGCTCTGCTGCAACTCACTTGTGTCCTGCATCTCACCACCTCTCAGATCATAGCATGGTTAAGTGAGTGAGGATTACAGCTTTGCTTGGGAAAGTGCTTTAAAACACTAGGCTTTTTTTCTCCAGTGTGAACTGCTACTGCTTGGCTCTGGCTTCAACCACCTGAACAGTCCCACAAAACTTAAAATGGGGCTTCAAAGCATGTCCTGGGCAGTCTGCACAGCCCTTCCAAAACAGATGGAGTGGCAGGGAGTGATGCAAGCCCAGAAAAGCCTTTCCAAAGCAGACCTGGGAATAAAAATCATGTTCTCAGACTGATGAGCTCAGTTACCTGTGGGTAAGAGGCAGGGCTGGACCCTTTTCCCTGAACTATTCCATGGGAACACTGACCAGGGATCCTGACACACCTGCCCTGGTTTCATACAACTTTCTACTTCTTTATCCAGGAAGATCTAAAATTCATGGTGGCTGAAGCTTCCAGGGAGGAAAGGGAGGAAGACAGATAAGTCAGAGGAAGGATCTTTTCATGGGAAGAAATGTAGCTAAACAAAGATTCCCTGTAGATAAATACTGAGCCAGCTCCAAGGAAGGGAATTCTTGGTGATGATTCAAACCTAAAGAAACCATGCAATCCTCCTGTACTGGGGAAGGCACAGAGGGAAAAAAAACAAACCACAATGCNCTTGGTGATGATTCAAACCTAAAGAAACCATGCAATCCTTCCTGTACTGGGGAAGGCCAGAGGGGAAAAAAAAAACAAAACAATGCAGAGAACAGAGAGCTGAAGATGGAGGGCAAGCAGTATAAAAGAAAAGGGTGTAAAGGTCACAGGCTGAAAGGTAAATGGACAAGTCACCGGAGGAGGGAATCTGACAAAATGCAAGGAGTCTATGGTTGGATCCATGAGGATCAGATGCAAACCCCCAGCCTCTGATATAGCCCCCTCCAGCTGCAGCAGGACAGCAATGGGTGTGCTGTGATGTGGGGTCTTTGTTGAGGAGGCCCATTATGAAGAGGGGAGAAGTGAAGCCAAGAGCTTAGCAGGACAATCTGGATGATCTAGAAGAACGACCACAGACTGGCTCACTGGAGATGTTTGTACCACAGATTGGTCTCCTTACAGAAGGGACACATTTTAGGGCACCCACACACTGCAGTGGTCTGACAGCCCAAGCTCATGGTTAGTCTCTCCAACTCCATCACCCTCCACAGTCTTCCCTTCCAGCCCTGCTCAAGCCAGGTTTATTGCTGTCCTGATCTCACTGGTTGATGAGCTGGAATGTCAACTCTGCACATGACTGATTCTGGGCAGGGTGAGCTGAGGTGTCTTCCCCTGTCTAACACTGGATTCCTTCCACTGTTGAACAGCTTTGAAGAAAGAGTTGGAGCCTGGCAGCAAGATGGTCAGTCCAAGCCTGAGGAACCTTGCCACAACCTGACTGTGACCCTGAGCAAGTTCTTACTCCAGAAGCACTGCAGTATTTTGGGAACTCCTGCAATTTCAACTCAGCTGTTGAAATAAGAATTGTACTTGGCTTCTTTGTGGCTGTCAGTCATTATCTGTTGGTACCTCAGTGCTGTGGAAAGCCTTGGCTTGCCTCTAGGACATGTGCTTTATAGACTGTGAGGTGCTCAGGTATGGTGGGAACAGATACAGTGGTCACTAGAAGCTGGTATGGCCAGCATGCAATGGAGCACTGAGCAAGCCACACAATGTCCCATCCCCTGGTTTCCTACAGCTTACACGTCTCTGCAGGGTCCAGGACTACACAGCCAGGGTCCCCTTTTGCTCCAGACAGGACATTCTCCCACATTCCTGGGCTGCTCTGCAGAGGGAAAAAAAGTGACTGCCAGTGTCAGACAGCTTTTCACTTATGTCATCAAGGTAGCCTAAGAAACAGAAGGTGATTTTGTCTGGTTCTTACTTGCTCCCAGGACATAAAGAATGAATTCAGCTTTAGAGCTGGGTAAGCACTCACAACTGAACCTTGCACTTACTATCTGCCTGTATCTCATTCTGGAGCCTCCAACACTCAATGCCTGCTCTGAGGTGCTTCTGCTTGACCCAACCCAGACTCATATCCCTCCATTGCACTGGGACCCTTTTGCCCATTTTAGAAGCTTGTCCTAGGCTCCTTTCCTGCCTTTTCATCCCTGAGGCAGCTCTCATGGGTCCATATGGACTCATGGTTAGATACCCAAGCATCTTGCAGTGACTGCTAATGCATGTTGAGCCAACCTTAAGTGCAGAGGGGCAACAGTCTCACTGTCAGAAACCAAACCATAACACAGGAAGGAAAGAAGGAAAGGGATCTCTCCTTATCCCAGCAGCCATCTCTGCCCATCCGGGTGTCTGAATCATAAAACAAGGTTTGAGGCAAGGAGGCTTCCACAGAGAGCTTCCACATCCAAAGAATGATGGACCACCAAGACAGTCTCCCTTTTTGTGCCATTACTGTTCTTTGAGGCACTGATGTCACCACAGGTCTGAGTCCCAGGGACGCCTTGTGTTACAAAAGGATCCGGAAGGAGGGAGCAAGTGGATTCCCCTGGCATGGGAAGCCCTCTGGCTCCACACAGAAATCTTCCACCAGTGAGAATGAAGAATGGAAAATCAGTGATGCCCGACAGAATGCTTGGGCTTTTAAGAGATTTAAAATCTGTCAGAATACAACGGTATAAAAGTACCATAGGAATTCTGTTATCCCCATTCCCCGAGGCATCTGTGATCCAGAAAAACTAGAAGAGATGTTTTTGTGTTGAGGAGGCACATGCAGATTTTTCTTCCACAAATTTGTCCAGTAATCTTTTGAATCTATCTAATGCTTGGTATCAAGATGCTCCAGCAAGGAATTCCACCCTTCAATCACTGTGCTTCATGCCAAGGAATATTCTGCTTCACCCGCCATAGTGCTTTTATTGTGAGAAATGGTGACTGCTGCTTATTCACCTTATTCCTATCTTTCCTGATTTAATGGCATGAAATTTTTTGTCATCACAGTTTTCCTCTGTCAGACCAAGAATCGGAATCTATTTGTCTCTTATACCTCCCAAAGACTTCCAACTGTTCCTCAGGGTCTGTTGACCATATCTGTGTATTTCTGAGTTTCTTTTAGTTGAGAACAGAAGTACCACCTGTATTTGAGAAGCCAGCACATCGGAAATCTCCTGGCTCATAACAGCATCCCTGTGTGAAGGCTACTGGGTGCTGATATTTGCCAGCAATCCAATTTCACATTTATTCTTCACTTGCAAGGGTGTGGATTTGCCACATCATCTGCCTTGGGCTGGAGTCATCAAAGCCTGAGTCACTGTTCAGCTGGGGTCTGCTGCCTTCGTCAACCTCCACCTCCCAAATCAGGAACCAGCTCACTCACCACAAACTGGAGTCAGTGAGCTGGAAGTGCACAAGAAAGACAATTTGTGGGAAAAAGGGGGTTCGACTGTCAGCTTAAACCTCAGATCACAGTAACGTGCTTCCTCCTAGTCCTCCTTGAACTCCTTCCATTATTTTTTTGCTAACACGGCTGTTTGCCTGTTGAACACTCAGCAAAGTTTAACCCTTTCCTCCTAGACCTGGTAGGAATCATCAAAGGATAAAGCATTATGTGTGCAGGAACTGCAGGCAGATCTTAAGAGGTAGAAGCAGAAGCTACAGCTGAGGCAACTGAAAAGTTCCTGAAATTTACTGGAATGAAAGAACTGGAAAAGGATCAACCAAACATTTGTTGTTCTTTTTTCATGAATCCAAAATGGAGTTGCTGAAAAAAAAATGAGGCACATGAGGTCTCGTGGCTTGTTTCAGGAATAGCAATCGGGGGCTCTATGAATATCTAACAGTCTGTGGGTGGAGTGAGATAGTCAGTGACCAGACAGTGCTGCAGAGGTGGGACTGCTGCTGCACTCCTTCAAACACAGACTGCAGAGAAGTTTCTTGGGAAACTGAAAAAAAAAAGAAAAAAAGGAGAGTGAAATTGCTGAATCAATTGTAAACCAGCTGAGAATGCAGGCCAAGACAAACAGGGATTTATGGGGAGAAGGGACTTCTTGCTTCTGGTCCCAAATTTCTGCACATAACATTTGTCAATGGAGTTGGCAGGAGTAACAGAGGGGCAGCAATGAGGTAAGTTCCAGGAAATGTTCGCAGTGTGCAGGAGTTTTCTAGGAGAACTATGGAAGTCTGCAACACATACAGAAGGAATCAGATCAAAGTTGTGTTCAGTCTTTGGAAAGGGATCAACAGTTACAAGAAGCAGAGTCATCCTGGAGAAGTCTAAAGACAAGGCCAAAATGTGACTGAAGATAAAACCCCCTCTATATTCTGCATAGTAGGGGGATTGTAGCAGCTCTCAGTGATCACAAGAAATAAAGAAAATAATTTTTTGGTAGGAATTGCTCATGAGACAGCCAGTGGCAGAATCCCAGTGAACTGTGAACACGGTAAAACCAACATGACAAGCAGATAGGACCAGTGCTCAAGCTGCAAATTAGAGCTTCAGGACAGAATGGGGTTGTGTTGACTGCAAGCAGGTATAGCTCAGGAACACAGCAAGGAAGATAATTTTTAGGCTGCCTTTAATGGCACTGGATTACAGTCAGCAGAGTATAAAAATGGAGTTGACACTACATTAGTTGTTCATGTAGCTCTGAAGAAGGAAATGCTGGATCCTGTATGTGAAGAACTTGTAAATATGTAAAATTTTTAAGGACAGAAGAAGACCTACATGAAGTGAGCCTCGAGTCAGACATGCAGGAAGGAAGATTAAAGACCTTTAACAAAGACTCCACTAAACCAATACAGACAATGGTGATACTTCCTGACACTCTGGATTCATAGATCCAAGGCAGCCACAGATTTATATCATGAGAAGATACAACTGTTAATGATGCAGCGGAGTTCAAGCCCTGACTCCAGGTTTCATACACATCAGCCTGGACACTACAACAAGAAGTTTTGTCAACTGCTCAAATTCACCAAGAGGTTTTCTCTACAGGTCACTGCTAATCTGCAGCCTGTGTGACAATTACTGGGAAAGAACCTTTCCTTTAACACCAATTCAAAGAACAACTCCAAGGGGTGTAGGAGAAGCATTACTAGTATAGCCAGCACCTAATACTGGTAAAAAAGTCCTCTTTCCTTAGCTCATGACATGCCAGACCAGGAGGTAACTCTGTACTGGATGGTGCTTAAGCATCCAGTGATGAGAGCAGGGTCCTGCTGTTGTGGCCAACCAACAATCCCTTCACGGCAGACCTCCCAGCTTTGCATGGGCTACTCTTTGCTATGCTTCCCTCTACCAGGTTCTCTTCTTGCCAACAGTGATGCATCCCGGTCCAATGACACTGACCAGGTGACTCTCCTATCTAATGACTGGCATGGAGTTGTGTGATGAGACTCTACACTTGAACTAGAATGGGAGACTAAAACTGCAAACCAGTAAACCCTGTGGCAGCCACATTTACCCAGATTGCATGGAAGCCCCGAGTGTGGATTAACACCATTGAAAGCTACTGCTCAGTAGTGAGGATATAATGGAGAGAGGAAGCCAGACTGTGGCAGGTCCCTCAGCTGCTGAAAACCACAAACCTCCATTAAATTTATGAAACATAATTCTGCAATTTAACCAGGGAGGGGGAAGATAACTTGGGGAGAGGAGAGAGTTCACAGTGCCCCTTTTCTGTGTTCCCACAGGCAGCAAGGGAAAGTAATTCCTCATGGCAGTGCTGTGTCTCACAAGTTGTTTTTTTCTTTTGTCTGACACCCCCCTGTGCTGTTAAATTCCAGGTAAAGTGCTGGTGGCAACAGCTGAAAATACCCCATTAAATATATTTTTTACTACCCACATAAGCTTTGCTTTCTCCAATCTGCCCCATGATGCTCTGCATGCTTTGATTCTCACTGGCCAAACAACTTAGCATTTTCAACCTAGCATCCTACTCAGTTCTCCCATCACCAGACATGGGTGACCCTCAGCAGCAGATGGCAGTGGGAAACAGACGAGGAGATGGGTACATCTGGGAGCTGGCTAGAAAGGTGGAGGGGAAATGTGAAAATTGCAACAAGCTGCCTGAAAATCTTATTGTGATAATTTTTGTTAAGTATTCACACATGCACACATGCACATGCACAACAGTATTTCACAGTGTCAAAGTTAGCAAGTGCCTTTTCCCCTTGTTACATGTTGTCCCTGCGAAGTTGAATTTTTCCATCAGACTCATATTTCAGAGCAGTACATCTGATACCCATGAAATAAAATATGGTGAAGTCACTTCAGCGACTCTGCCCTCCACCGGAGCATGCTCCAGAGGCATTTACAACCAAAGTGCTTCACAGGAACTTTGTTCCTCATGCTGCCAGGAGAGATGGAGGGATGCAGAAAATTGTTTATGGTTCAGTTCATTTCTATTTTAGGTACAGTTCTCTGTTAGTCCTACACAGTCAAATACAGACAGATGTCACAGCAATGCCTGGTATAAACAGATGGGAATGTATCACTTTTAGTACCAACACCATGTGATTTTTGTCAGAAGAAGAGACAAGGATGTGCTTTCTCTGTCCTGCAGGCACTTGCCACGGCTTTGGTGAGTTGTGGCATTGAGCTTGTTATGGTCCCATCCTTCACAGTGGGTTGGGTCTGGTAGGTAGATGTGTACAATGCTAGCCAGTGAGCAGATTCAGTGCATTAAGACAAAATGTCTCCAAATGAAGAAGACCTGAAGTGCCCTTCCAAGCCCTGTCTAACAATGACTGGCTCTGAAGGGATGTTGCCTGACCACCGCT
This sequence comes from Chloroceryle aenea, assembly GCA_013399075.1. Taxonomy (NCBI): domain Eukaryota; kingdom Metazoa; phylum Chordata; class Aves; order Coraciiformes; family Cerylidae; genus Chloroceryle; species Chloroceryle aenea. The sequence goes on from VWZY01008017.1 coordinate 91,345, forward strand.
CCTCTTAGTGTCTTCAGGAATGTAAGGGATGGCAGACAACAGTCAAGAATTGTCTGGGAAGGACAGCCAAAGGGCATCTTGTACTCCTTCTACATGGCTGCCCAGTAGGTATTTGCTGGTGAGTCTTCCAGACAGCTCTCTCTTTTGCAAAGCTTCCTTGTACATAAAGTAGCCAGCTGGCTGTGGCTAGACAACTTGGCGCAGCACCGTGCTTCCTTCACCCTGGGCTGCCACCAGACAGCTTCAGACATGACTTTGGGAAAGACTGACAACTGTTCCTTGTTAAAGTACAGCAGCTACAATGTTAGATGGAAGTGCAGCATGTGAGCAGTTCTCACTGCTGCTCCACGCTCCTACAGGACACAGTGTGGTAAGATTCCTGTTTCTCTGTGTGCCTTCAGCAAGCACCTTGTGTGGCTTAGTTGACACCATCAATTTTCACATGCCACTCTTTCAAATTTGAGTCCATTTGCTGATCAGAAGCAATGCTTTTTAAATGCAAAGGCATCAAAAACTTCCCTTTGCTAAATGCAGGATGGACATCAGATGTCTGTCCAGGCACTACCTGCGTACTACTTGCCTGCAGTCAAGTCACCTCTCACTCTACATCCCATTCTGCTGTCTGAAAGAGATGCAGGGCAATGCCTCTGCTGTCAGAGGGGATTCACTGAGGACACTGAGCCCAGAACATGCACCCGTGTACCCAGGACACACCTGCTATCGAAGCTGAGATGACTACAGATGCACCTTCAGACACAAGAACAGGGAAGTGCTGTCTACAAATGAAAATACAATCCTGCACTAGAGGTTTCACATGGATAGGGTTTGGAGGGAAAATTCCTCCAGTTAAGACCCCCGCTGCTGAAGCTCTGCATCATACACTGGGACAGTGCAAGAGCTGAGGAGACAAGTAACTCTCACTTGTAGGAGATGGTCTGCTGCCATTTCTAAGGGTTTTGTTGTTTGGTCTGGTCTGAAAGAGGAAAATGCTAAGTATTTTATAAATGGCCTTATATTTTACAAGCAGTCTAAGGAGATGATGTCAGGCCACAGAGGTCTAGACAGCTTAGCAGTTTCATCACACACTTCCTCTTGGATTCAGCTCCTGGAAAATACAGCTAAACAGCTCCCAGTGAACATGACTTCAACACTGTGCTGCTGAAAATGAATGGAGGACCCTACAGATGACATGCAGTGGCAGACAAGAGCTTGTAAACACAAGTTATGCTGTCCATGGCCAAGAAACGTGTGTAAATCTGTCACACATGCCCAGAGGTGGGTGGTGGTAGGCATGTTTGAAAGGATACGAGGTGTTGCTGAACAGGGATAACAAGCCCAATTCTCATTTGTATCCCCGCTGTGCCTGGTTGTGGTTTTTACACATACCAAAGACCTGGACAGTAACTGAAGTATTTATTTCAGTTATTTATAAATCCACTGATTGACCATTCAGCTTCAACCACAGCACTCTGCCTCCAGAGGTCTGGGCTACGAGATGGGAGTTTTTGCCTTTGCTGTCCCAGACACTCACCAAGGCAACTGGCTGATACTGATGCTGCCTCAGAGCACATCGGCTACCGAAGGGACTGGGTCCCCAAAGGGCACAGAGCACATCACAGAGCTCGGATACTGTGCTGAACCACCCACAGCCTGGCAGCTAACACCCTTCAGACTCTGAGAAACCACGTGCATGAGCTCCTCTTAAGGCTTACCCTGCCCTTCTATGGCACGTGCACTGATCCAACAGCTTTCTAAACAGTCTGACAGCCAGATGTGGAGTCAGCATTTCCTCCCACAACCCCTCTGTCCTCCCTTGTCTTTCCCTCCCCTCTGCAAAAAAAAGCCTCACAACACAAACCCTCTGTGATGCTGCTCATCCCTGTACCAGCAACCCTGAATCAAACACGTGGTCATTTCATCTTGGTGAACAACCAGAAACCCAACAGTCAGGAACATCCATCAGGCCATGACAAATTGCAAAATATCAAACAAATGAATGGGTGGAAATGTGCATATTAAAAAAAAAAAGAAAAAATTCTCCTGGCATATTGTCAATAAGCTGCAATTTTTCCTTCCCTAGGGAAGGGATTTAAGTTCTTGAATGATATGATGCTTGGAAATGTCATTTTCATTAAAAAAAAAAACCCAACCAATCAAAAATTTCCAATCCCAAACTCACAAACTGGTAAAAAGACGAATCTCCCAACAATGACAACTGAAAAATAAAGGTACATGTCAGCATTTGTAATCAAAAACTACTACATACTGTACTTGGGAAGTCTTCTGGGAAAAGATCATTGGCATCTAGTGAGGACATCACTAAAAGTCCTGTGCATATGATATGTATGAGAGAATGATGCCACTGGAGGGTGGATGGACGGACCCTTAGGAAACTGTCACTCACAAAACTGTTCCATGACAAGAGAAAATAAGAGATGTAAAAAGGATTGGTTTTCCCATTCCCACCCACCCCAAGTGTTACAGATTCCTTCTCATTTGTTGGAAACAGCCTTTTCTAGTCTCAGTTTATTTGTTTTAAAAAAAAAAAAGTCTTCAGCTTTTGAAGAAGTCCATCAATTTCTGAGATGCACTTGGTTCCACAGCACCAAAGAGCTTGAGCTCTCTCTCCCCTTTGATCTGCTAACAGGGTGTTTTTGGAAGGACTGCTGGCTGCAGGACATTCCCAGAGCCACCGTCCCGTGTGAGAAAGAGAAGTGCTTCTCATGACCATTCTTTGCATTCATCTTCTTGAAAACGTCTCATTGCTCCAGAGGTGTCTGGACCCAGCTGCAGCAGCTATGTGCAAGAGGAAATAGATGAAGCTGCTCTTTTCTCTTCCTTTGGAGACTCCCGTTGATTTTGGAGCCCTTTTCAAGAATGCAATTATTTTATTATTATTTAAAAATAGTTCATAGTTTGTTTTTGTGGGGTTTTTTTTGTGTTTTTTTTTTTTCAAAATAATTGTCTTTTTTTGTTCCCTTTTTCCATTGCTTAAATTGTAGAAGCTCTTCTCATTATCGATGACAGGGCAATTCTTCCTGTTGCCATGATCCTCAGAGCAGCTGCCTATCTCTGGTCCATGCAGAACACTCAACAACTGGAGCTCAGACATACAGGGGCCAAGGGGAGCAGGGCCTCAAGGAAGAGGAGTAGGAGGGCATGTATCTATCAAACCTCTACAGACTGAATTTGGTTCATCTGTGCTCTCATCACCTGGATACTGTTAAGAATTTTCTTCTGGTGTCCTGCTAAAGTGACCCCAACTCGCAGAATATCCCTTTGGGAGGAAAAGAAACAAACACACATAAATATCAGAAAACATTTTCTCACAGCAGAACAAGCCTCTGTACAAGCATCCCCCTGGTGCATGCTGAGCAGGGAGCTGAAGCCTCCACAGATTTGTTTCACAAATGCAACCAATGCATGCAGACCTGATGAAACCTCTGCTCTTTCTCTCTTGACTCTTCCTGGCTTATCCTCCCAATCTTGGCATTTGCTGCCTACCTGCAAGCACACCCAGAGCACTGGAACCTCAATACAGAGTGTGAACCAAAATACCACAGGTTCTGCTCACTGCTTGTGAGTGAATTTGACGTAGGTTTTCTACCCTTGTATAATTTTATTTCTTTGCATGTTTGGATTCTCCCTCCAATTTTGTGACACAGTAACCTATTTTTTCCATCCTTGGAGATATGTGACCAGGATGTCATGTACATGTCAGGATGCCAAGAGCATGAGTGTGACTGCAGTGGTCCTATCTGTGATCACTCCAGCTCAGCTTGCCATTCATTTCCCTCTTGGTGGATAAATCTCAGCTATGAATTCTTCTGATCAGAGAACAGATAGTGTTCATGAGACAAGACCTGTACCTGACCCTAAGGATATTCAGGTGCTTTTTCTCCTTCCTTGAGTGTTAGGAAGAGATTATTAAGAGGAAGTGTGGCAAAACCATTGCCTGTTTTAAATTACAAGTCAATTGGCAAAGAAGGGTAAACAGGGAGGAAAGGTGGAAAAAAGTCCTCTAGTGACAAATGAGTCTGTATGTTTGCTTTTGAATTTGCTTTAGACTTTGTCTCTTTGTTCAAACAAAAGGAGCATGAGGAAGGAAAGATGGACATGGGACTATGCCACAGATTTACATGTCCGGTCTGGTGGTGTCTGATTGGAGACCACCACTGGAGCATGCTTCAGTACATGCCCTCTGAGATAAGTGTGAACAGCAAAGCCACAGCTTTGTGGATGCTTGGACTCCTGCTCAGCAAAGCAACTGGAAACCTGCTAGCACACTGCACAGCTCTGCCCCCAGAATGGTGTCCTTCAGAGTGTCTGCTTTTCTTGCTGCAAGGGCTTTGCATTCCCTCCTCTGCCTCAGCCAGATGTGTTGAGCTAGAGAATCTTCCTCCTCGGACAAGTCTGGCACTTTGGCTTTTGCTTTTGTTCTGACTGGGAACAAAGCCTGAAGTCTTCATTCACATCTGTAAAGCAGAGTAAGACCATGGTCCTGCACAGCCCTGTGTTTTCTAAGCCTTCTGCCCTGGACATAGATCCTTTGGGTGGCCCAGATGTCTCAGCCTGCAGACAAATCAGTGAGACACCTTCAGGTAGTTCAGTGTTGAAACAATGTGGGTTTGGTGGAGAGAATCAGTCTACAGTAATTATTTACACTTTGCTAGCTTTCCAAATTTGAAGGAAACAGTGTCTCATGGCAATTCATCTCCACTTTACACGATTGCTTCTGCAAAGACCAGCAAACATTAGAAGGTGTTTTCAAATAATGTTGTAGCATGGCTTCCCAAGGAAAAGGGACTTCTAGCCTCCTTCGGTCCATTATGTCCAGCCAAGCAGGTGGGAAATGTGGAAGGGAGGTTTGTCAAAACTGGTGGGGATGTGAGACAAGGATACCCTTGACTTGAAAGATATTGTGAGGGACATGGTAAGGAACTGGGACAAGTGGCATTTAAGGGACACTGAGCATGTCTGTGAAAAAAAACAGACTTAGGTGGCCTGCCTGCAGAACTGTTTGCTCTTATTTACACTGCAAACAGAACGACCTAGGAAGAGGTTGGGTTATGGTGTGGGTGTGACATCCCAGTTTGGTCAAAGTTCTTCTTCCCTATCCTTCAGATTTTATGGACCCTCTTTCTGTTGTATGAACACAGCCTGTAGTGCACCCAAATCATCCCCAGGGCCTTGGGGCTGTACCACAGCTACAGCGAAACACTCAGAACTGCCACGTGAATTTTCTGGCAGCAAATAAGAACAAAAAGTCAGAAAAGGCCAGTTGGGCTCTTTGCGTGATCACATTCTGATTCATCTGTGGATTTAAAGTCTGGAGTTAGGCATCATATTCAAAAACCTTTCTGTTTAGCAGGAAGAGACATTGTGACACTTACAGATGGCTTTAAAGCTTGGTGCATTCTTAGGCAGGATTACTAAAGCTAACTGACACCAAATCTTTCACCAGAGGCATCAAAGGCCCAGCTCACCCCAAGGGATTTCAAAACCCACCACAAATGGATTTCAGCTGCCTGCTTTCTCTGAAGAACTTGCTAAGATTTTGCCACGGAGGGATGCTCTTAGTGGATACAGGACAATTCAGAGCCAACTTGAAACCATCTGGACTTCCAGAGGCCTTTCTTAAGACAGAAATTTGTTTGCAATGTGCTTGTCTCCATCACCAATGTGCCACACATCCAAGAGGACTGCAGAGTCTAAGAGTCTTTGGTGGATGGAGAACTGTCTGATGCTGGCCTGGAATTTCCCTTTGTTCCATGCTACAGTTTTGGAGACACTGTGGGTGGTTTTGTTTTCATGGTGGGGGCACAGAGCATGATACTGTGGAAAAGAATTCTGCAGATACAGAATGATAGACAGGCACGCAGTCTGGAAACAAGACAGCAGAACAGAGAAGTAAAAGTGGGGCTGCAGAGCAACAAATTCTATACAAGTAAAACTACATCATGTAAAATAAAACCCAATTCAGTAACAACCAATTGTTGTTAAACTACTGAGACTTTTCCCTGTGCTTTGGGACTGGAAACCCGACCACTTACTCTACAGTCATCTGAGATACTACATCAAAGGTGGTGAAGCCAGCACTGGCAAAGCTTTCCTTGTACTGGCTCATCTTGATGGCATCCAGCCACTCATCCACAGTGTTGAAGCTGGTATAATCTGGGATTGTGCGGTCAAGCAGAGGGAGGTTCATCCTGAAACACAGAAATGAGGAATGAGTAGAACAAACAGTGGCAAGCATGTGTATTTCTACACCCTCCATCAGCTGGAGGGACCTGGACCAGCATCATTCGCAGCACCTGCACCACACCATATTAAGAAGTACCACCCAGAAAGCACTCTTATTCAACTGAGGGAAGGATTATATAGACCATCAGAGAAGTCTTTCTGGATCTTTTTGTACAATAGACATAGGAGAAGGGGCTGGGCTGCAGCTCTGAAATCTTAGCTGCACAAGGGGAGAAAGTAAATTCTCATAATGGGACCAGCGCTTCCCACCAGTTTCTGTATCCCTACCCAGTTAGGGGAAACACACTGCCCAGCGAGGCTCGATTTGCTCCTGCTGCATGCAAGGTTGGACTGCCAAAGCAGACACACACACCCAGCAATCACATGCAGATGAAAGCACGATGTCTCTCCAACTGTGCAGAGTACATTGTCCAACTCAGTGATCTGTCAGTGAGCTGGGCTCCCCAGATCTAACCTGCCCAAGGAGGACGGTATGACCCCGACCTCTTTTAATGCCCTTCCTATAGAGGACCAAACAGCACAGGCCAAGCTGCCTCTAAAACAGCTAGAGACATTCCAGTATGGTGTCCACTGGGACACAAAGGACAGCAGAACTGCACATGGAAGCCAAAGATCAAGAGGAAGAGAGAGATATATACCCAGAAGAGAGAGGTGCCATGGCTTTTAGGCTGTTGGGATTTCGGATCATTTTATCTAAGGTGTTGACAATTTGCCCAAATTTGGGTCTGTGGTTTCGATCCTTCTGCCAACAGTCAAGCATTAGCTGGTGCAGGGCATTTGGACAATCCATAGGCGGTGGCAGACGATAGTCCTGCTCAATAGCATTTATCACCTGCAAAGAGGTAAAAAAGAGATCAATAGAGTTACAATAAAACCTGTTTAATTCGTGATGTCTCTTTTCTTGGATCCTGGTGGTGACTGGCATGGCCAGCCAGACTCTGCCTACACTTCCTGCTGCCTAGCTCAGCCACTAGCTCAGCCACCACCACCACCACTCTCTAGCTGCCAGCCCTCGGCACATCAGGCTGACAGATGAGGTGATGCCAGCTTTGCTCAGCTGACATGCAGCCCTGCTGACTACTTGTGATCAGCCATGCCCATCAGTGTCCTAATCTAGGGACAGAGACCATTGCCGTGACCTTGACAAGGATGTGTGAGCTTGCAGCTCCAGGCATGGGAAAGGTTAGTCAGAGACAAGGGTTTTGAACAGCCATACAGCACAACAGCACACTGGGAGAACAACGTTCCCATCCAGTGAAGGGTCTGCTTGTGAATTACAGAGAGGGGAAGCTGCCCCTGTGTCTTCCTTCCTCACAGACCCTTCCAGGTGATGGGTCAGGCCATGGGACAGGGCTGGATGGGCTGAGCCAGTAGTAAGAGCTGGATCTCCTCAGAGTCCTGTGCACATGCAAACGGAAGCACACAGCAGGGAGGATTGGTCAGAAGAGCCAGGAACGGGAGAACTTTGCTACAGCATGAGGAGAAGGGTTGCACACCTTGTCTAAGCCATGCTGCAGCTTTGTGGACCAACACAAGAAGGCTCTGGCTGCTGCCTGTTTGCTCTTTCCTTGCTGGAACGCATGCCCAGGGACAATGTCTGGTCTGGCAATGTGCAATGGAAATATCGCCTGCACAAGGGCTAAAAGATCTTTCTCAAGGGGATCCCCATCTCATCTCTCTATCACTCTGCATCTGTAGCCTTCCATCTTCTCCTGGGTAATCAAGGAGGATGGAGCTGCACAGCTTTTTCAAGGGGCATCTGTTCCTCTGACAGAAGCTTCTCCTACCTTCTTGGCCTTATGCATCCTGTGGTCATGCACACAGCACAGGCACTGCAAGGCGAGCAGAAGGAGCCCTGGACACTAGAAACAGGCTTGTGTGTGGCAATAAAAACCAGCACTGAGGCTACTGCAGAAAGTGAAATCAAAGGTGGCATTTTGAAATGACTGACTCTCCACGGGGAGGATAAAAAGGGGGAGGGAGACAGTTCCTCAGGGATCCAGATGAAGGACCTCTAGCTGTTCTCACCATGTGATCGAGGTTGCCATGGCTTCGTCTACCCATGTCTTGCATATTTCCAAGTACAGAAATCTGTCTGGCATGCTACCCCAGGGCTGCACCACCCTCCTGGGGCAGGAGCATCCATGCCCGCAGAGCAGCATGGTGAGCAAGACATGGTGAGCTCAATGCTGTTGAGCAGGAAGGCTATGAAGAGAAAACTGAGGATACTGCAGTTGGGACTGGGAGAGCAGCAGGGTAGGGCTGGTAGAGAGGAGACACTGGAGGTGCTGTGGCAGTAGTAGAAGGCTGCTGCTCCAAGGGAAGGTAGGTAGCAGATGCATGCCAGGCAAAATGAGGTGGCACATCTGGCAGGGTTTAAGATGGACTGAGGTTTCAGGCAGAGAATGGATTGGGAGTGTGCTCCAGACAGTGATGTGTGTGGCCAAGGTGATGGGCAGGCTGACTCAAGACAGATGGGAGCTGACACCACTGCTGCCAAAATGTGCCAGATGGAACGAGTCCTCCATCTCCTCTGCCCCCCTGGCTGGACACGAAGGTGCCCCACTAGAGCTGTGAAGGTCTGACTAGAGGCATTGCTGATGAGCTTTGTGCAGCTCTTGGCTTCTGTTCAGGGATTTTCACAAGAGCTGCAAGCTGTCCCCTCTCCCAGCCCTCTGGATGGAAAAACTACCTGTGAGAGAGGGGAGGAGAAGCTTGGGTGGAGCAGGGCTGGGGAGGGTCAACACGCAAGCATCAAGTGTTCATCTCTGGCATGGACAAAGTGGTTTCCCAATAAGCTGCTTGCTTTGCTGCCATCAGACACATCCCACGAGAGGGCACAGGCTGCACTCTCTATCTCTTCTCATCCCCAGGCGATCACACCCCAAGGTCAGGAGGCTAATCTGCAGCAAATATCCTCCACGTGCTCGTTTGAAGGGAGAACCAGCTGCAATCAAGTGGTGACAGCTTCTGAGGCACAATGTCCTGAGGCAGAACAAGGGGAAGAGGCTGGGGACAGGAGCCAGGCAGCAGGCTGTGCTGAGGAGACAGGCATGGGCTCTGCCATCCCCACTGGCTCCTGGTGCTGCCAAAGCACAGGGGATGAGGCAGGAGAAACACTGAGGGAAGAAATCCAGGGGAAGAGGACAAGGGAGGGGGATGGCAGAGGGATACGTGTGCAGAGGGATGCTGAGGCAGGGAGAAGGCCAGTGACACCTGGCTGCAGGAAACAGCAGGCAATAGCAAAGCCTTAACAGGGAGGGGGTTGTCCTTTCTGAGAAGGGCACACCCCTAACTCCCTTCCCTTTGCCTCAGACAATTGATGTAAAGACTTTTATGCTACCCAGGGACTGGGACAAGACAATGAACAGCCAAAGGTGCTAAAATACCACGTGTCTGCTCCAGGTGTTGGGGACTCACTTGAATAAATTCCAGCCAAGAACTTGTGAAGAAATTGTCCCACTCTACAGAAAGCTGATGTGCCATGGATGGAGTTATACTGACTTGAGAAAGGTTTGATTTGCCATTGGGTGGAAGGATTTGCAGGTGGGAGCTTGGCTCTCACTCTCTCCCTGTAAGGCAGGATTTTTTTAGGAGCCCACAGGATGATGGAGATGGAAGTGGCAGTCTGAAGGCTTCCAATGGACTGCCCAGAGGCAGCTCTGACACATGCTGGAAGCCAGTCAGATGCTGTAACATGCAGGTTTGCAAGACCTGGGCATGCAGAAGAGGGGGAGGACAAGCCTTCTGTGCACCAAGGGTCTCCCCAGGACCTTGCTGTTAGATCCTGAGGGTTCAGAAGGCAAAGACTGCATGAAGAATGGCATCTCTTCAGAGAGGCAATGATACGAGTGACCTGGGAGCCACACACCAAAGGGTTCTTCTGGACATATAGGTCTAGCACTTTTCATGGCATTCATTGCCACTGGACTGATGGGCTTCTGCCATCCGGGTATCAGATCCAGAGAAACAAGGAAAACAGCAGTGCTATGGTGAAGGTGTGGAGTGCAGCCACAGGTCATCCCTGCATGGAGGTAAAGACTCATGGAAGCTGCCTAGGTTCCAGGGAGCAAGGAGTGCACATAACAGTTCCATCTGAATTAGAGAAGACTCATCAAGTATTTAAAATTAAGCATGTTCTGAAATACTCTGTAGTTGTGGCTTCTAGCTGCATACAAGCTGCTTGGCTTCTTACACATCACAGCCCAAGCCCATCACTGGAGATTTAATGACCAGCTAGTGGAAGATGGTCTTGGTCACAGCAGGGGGGTTAGCCTAGATGATCTCTAAAGGTCCCTTCCAACCCAAACCATTCTATGACTCCATAACAGACCTTCACCAAATGCCTGTGGTCCCCTGCAGATGGTCTGCCTGCTGCTCCAGGAGCTCCCAGGTCTGTGGCAGCATTTTTTTTTTCACCTGCCTGCTTCCTCTCCTCCTGGCCATCTGTCCAGCACCCACTGCTGGGGGTGCTCACATTAACCCCTTCCTACTGCAGTGGATGTGTGCTGTCCCTAGCCTCTGCCACAGAAGCACAATGGGACCAGAACAAAAGACAAAGTTATCCCCATTGCTTCTTCCAAAGGTATTGACCTTGGATACATCTCACGACAGAGAAGGCTCCAGACATGCCACAGGCTGGGTGTAGCTGTAGCCATGCTTTGGCCTTTCAATGGTCCTAATTTCAGTGTGTCTCCTCCTTGTTTCTTAACAACTCACATCTTGATTGGTCATATCCCAGTAAGGCCGCTCGCCATACGACATCACCTCCCACATGACTATTCCGTAGCTCCACACGTCACTGGCTGATGTGAATTTTCTGTACTGAATTGCCTCAGGTGCTGTCCACCGTATGGGGATCTTCCCACCCTGCAGGAAAAAAAAAACAAGAGAGGGTTGTAGACAAAAAGGGAAGGGTAACTGGAAAAGATGAGTGTCCAAAATATTTGCCTACAATATGCTGGTAAAATCCTAGAAGGGAGACTATCCCTAACACTACATCAGTGTGGCTGTGGCTTGTCTGGCCAAGCCTGGGAAACCTTCAAGGATGATGATTCCCCCATTTGTCTGGTGACCTGTCCCAGGGCTGCACCACCCTCTCAGGGAAGAAGCTTTCTCTGATACTCAGTTTGAAATCCCCAAGAAGGGTTTTTCTACTGCCCCTTCTTATATCATCTGGTACCATGGCAAAGAGTTTGGCTCCGTCTTCTTTGTAACTGCCCTTCAAATAATTCAGGTCACTTACAGATGGCCTCACAGCCTCCTCTTCATCATGTTAAACAAGCCCAGCTCCTTCCACCTACCTACTGCTATGGCAATCTTGGGCATGACAAAATTCCCATTGTGCCTGTAGGGTCTTTTGTAGAAAAATGAATGGCTATGAATGTCAAAAAATCTAAACTGATCATCCCCTTTGAATTGCCTTCCATCCTTTTGCTGTCACCTAGTTATTTCCAGAGTAGAATAAAGGGAATAAGAGAACCACCCTCTTCAGCTTTCTACATCTGTAGACTCTTTGAAGTCAGTAATACATCATTCTCTTGAGCTGAATCAGCAAGTTTGCTGATGATATGAGACTGGGAGTGGTGGCTGACACACCAGAAGGCTGTGCTGCCATCCACTGAGATCTGGACCGGCTGGAGAGCTGGGAGAAGGTGAACCTCATGAGGTTCAATAAGGACAAGTGTAGAGTTCTGCATCTGGGGAGGAATAACACCAGGCAACAGTATAGGTCAGGAGTCATCCTGCTGGAAAGCAGCACGATGGAGAAAGACCTTGGAGTCCTGGTGGATAGCAAGTTCTCCATGGGACAGCAATGAGCCCTTGCATCCAGGAAGGCCAATGGCATGGACTGGGTGAGCACTGGGATCTCCATTATCCTGCTGGGCAACAGCAGCCCTGGAGAAATCAGAAGCACGCCCGTAAAGGAGTTATGCACCAAAGTGCACAAGGGTGGCATACACAGCACGGGGCCACAGGGATTGCAATGCTCTGCTTCAGCCCTTGCAGCCTCCTCATTTTCCACCAGAGTCTTTGGACTTGAGCCATTCACAACTCGAGGGACCTCCTGAAGGGAAGATGGTTCCCTGTGCTGAGAATTAAGCAAAGCTGTCTGTGTTTTGTGTCTGAGAGAAGATTATGGAACACTGTATTTTGTCAGTGAGTAACTACCATGTCTTATCAAGAGCCTCCCAGGACTTAACAGGACTCAGACCCTATACATGTTAGAATAATAAAAAAAGATAATGTTCCTTAATCTTCTCACAGGCACAAACCTCAGAGAAAATACCGTGTCCTCCACAAGAGAGGGAGATCAAGCATTCCATACCAAACATGATGTCCTCTCCATCAGGCATACTCTTAGCAGAGATCCTGACAAACAGCAGAATTAAAAGATGGCTTAAAAAGAAGTCCTGAATTAGAAATTACACACTAGTGAATATTTTGAGGATCCTTGTGGGAACTCCCTTCAGTGAGACATCCCACCTGTCTGGTGGTCTGCCTCAGAGCTTCACCACCCTGTTGGAGGAGATCTTCCTAATGTCCAGCATGAACTTCCCAAGCCATAGCTTGTGGCTGTTGCTCATCCAGGGACACAAGGTCCCTGGGATAATTATAATAAAAAGCATCACTCTGGAGACAAGTGGTGTCCCTCGGGGGTCTGTACTGGAACTAGCAGTGTTTAATATTTTCATCACTGACACAGACAGCAGGACCAAGTGCACCATCAGTAAGTTTGCATATGACACCAAGCTGAGTGGTGCAGTTGATACACCAGAGGGATGGGATGTCCTCTAGGGGGACCTGGAAAAGTGGGCCCAGTTGAACGATGAGGTTCAACAACACCAAGTGTAGGGTCCTGAACCTGTGTTGGAACCATCCTCATCATCAGTACAGGCTGGAAGATGTGATAGAGAGCAGCCCTGTGGAAAATGACTTGGGAGTTCTGGTGGACGAGAAGCTGGACATGAGCCAGCCATGGACACTTGCAGCCCAGGTGGCCACTGCACCCTGGTCTGTATAAAAGAAGTGTGGCCAGAAGGTCAAGAGAGGTGATTCTGCCCCTCTACTCTGNTAGGGGGACCTGGAAAAGTGGGCCCAGTTGAACGATGAGGTTCAACAACACCAAGTGTAGGGTCCTGAACCTGTGTTGGAACCATCCTCATCATCAGTACAGGCTGGAAGATGTGATAGAGAGCAGCCCTGTGGAAAATGACTTGGGAGTTCTGGTGGACGAGAAGCTGGACATGAGCCAGCCATGGACACTTGCAGCCCAGGTGGCCACTGCACCCTGGTCTGTATAAAAGAAGTGTGGCCAGAAGGTCAAGAGAGGTGATTCTGCCCCTCTACTCTGCTCTGGCGAGACCTCACCTGGATTGCTGTGTCCAGCTCTGGAGACCCCAACACAAGGACATGGGCCTGTTGAAGAAGGTCCAGAGGAGGGCCATGAAAATGATCAGAAGGCTGGAGAACCTCTCCTATGAGGACAGGCTGAGGGAGTTGGAGTTGTTCAGCCTGGAGAAGAGCAGGCTCTGGGGAGACCTTATAGAGGCCTCCAGTACCTGAAGGGGCTACATGAAAGTTGTGGGGGGTCTGTTTACAAGGGCTTATGGTGATGGGACAATGAGCAATGGTTCTAAACTACAGCAGGGTAGATTTAGACTGGACATTAGGAAGAAGTTCTTTATTCTGAGGGAACATTGGAACAGGTTGTCCAGGTAGGTGGTGGAGTTCCCATCCCTAGAGACATTCCAGGTCAGGCTTGATGAGGGTCTGAGCAACCAGATGTAGTTGCAGATGTCCCTGCTCAATGCAGGGGTGTTGGACTAGATGTCCTCTAGAGGTCCTTTCCAACCCAAGGCATTCTATGACTCTATGATCATGGGACATTTGAGGGTGGTACATTTTCAAGAGGAAGAGACTATTACCTCTGGTACTCTGTTATAGCAGGTGCACATATTCTATCATTATAGATAATATATGTCCTGCTACAGTGCCCACACTTCAAGAATCATAAACTGGAGATGACAGAGGGAAGAGCTACAGGCACAGTCACAGGAAGAGAAAACAGTAAACACCAGAAGATCCCACATAGCCCAAGCTGAACGAAAGGAAAGTTAATTGCATGTAAGGGACATGTTGTGAAAAATAAATGTTGCTAGTGTTTCTGGCTGTGTAAGATTGAATGGTTGATGTTCAAAGCGCTACAAGTTCAGATGAGAATAAAAGCGCCCATTTTTACCTGTTTGTCAGGCATTCAACTACTGTTACAATTCACTAAGAGCTACACCAGACATCTCATCACTGGCAGCTTCAAAGGAGTTGGGAGATCATGTTCCTGCTCTACCAACACCTATTTCCAAGAAGTCCAGTCACAGTCATTGTACGCAGGTGCTGACCCTGCAGCATCGCTGCACGCCCTTGCAAAAAATGGCATTTGTGAGAACTCTTGGCTGCAGTCTTACTGAACAAGAAAGTCTGTATCACAACACAGGCCATAAGTCCTCACTGGAACATGTGTCACTCCTGGGATGCTGTTACATGCTCATGAAGCCATTTCTGGGAATGTTTCTCTGTCTAATTCAGAGAGACGTTCTGGAAGATCATTATCTAGTAACTGCAAGGCTTCACCCAGCACAGATCCACACTTTGTTCTGCTGTTCCTGGAGCTGAGACCATGACATGGCAAGAAAAAGGACCACGGCCTCCCAGCTGGGCAGCACAACTGGACGGTGATGGTTAAAAAACCCACAGACTTGCTGCCCTGGCAACAAATCTGTCAGGACATCAGAGGACTCCCAGATGGGCCATGCTGGGCATCATCCCAACTAAGGGCTTTCCCAGGGACATGTATGTTTGCACACGTTTGGAAGGAGACTCAGTTATCCCCAGGAATGACTATAGTGCCCACCAACAGTCAGTGGACAATTGGACAGGACCTTGTAAGAGAAAATACCCCTTGCTTCATTTCATTGTCTTTCCCATCTGGCACCTTCTGTCTATTGCTGGCACCCTGAAAAAGTGCTCTCCATGTCAAGGTGGGGGTCTCCCCCCTTCCCTCTCTCTCCCTGACTCCTTCCTTCACCATCTATCCCTCCCCCTCTGTAGAAGCAGCTTTACCAGTGCACTGGTGTAGGTGGGATCAGAGGTGTCATCCTCCAGAAAACGGGAGAGGCCAAAGTCAGACACTTTGCACACCAGGTTGCTGTTCACCAGGATGTTGCGGGCGGCCAGGTCCCGGTGCACGTAGTTCATATCGGCCAGGTACTTCATGCCTGCTGCAATGCCCCGCAACATGCCCACCAGCTGGATCACTGTGAACTGCCCATCGTTTTGCTTAGGGAAAGAGAGAGAAAGAGTCCACATGAGAGAAGCAAATTCACAGCCTGCCATGATCCAGCGAACAGCCAGGAGCCCCTTTCTACACTGCATGTCAAGGCACAGCTGTGCCACGAGTTTTTAAGTTCCCTCTTAAAGCAAGAGGGTGGCAAGTGGTTCACATGGTCTGGAAGTCACCCTCACACAGGCTGTGGGCATCACTACAATGGCTGCTGTGATCCAAAGGTGGCAGATCTGCCACATCTTCCACAGGAGGTTTCAGAAAGGACAATCTATTCCTATTGAGCAGCTTATCTCCCTTCAACAGTGAATTATCCATTTCAAACTCAGGCCTACAAATATTTAGGCAGAGCAGCTGAAGGTGAAGTCCTCCCGTGTTAAGGCTTTGTCAAACTGTCCCCCCACGTACACAGAAGCAGAATTTGCACACCCATTTGTGGGCATGTGTACAGGTAGGAACAGCCTTCCACTAGTGTAAGTGGACAGGCACACCTAACAGATGGCAATCTTGGTGCCACCTCCGTTTCTGTTCCTGAGACACACACCTCTGGTCTATGCAGCAGCTACCCCAGTAGCAGGGGATGCTGGGCAGTAAAGGGCACTGCTCCACTGGCACAGGGAAGAAAACATGCCCCTCCAGTCCTCCTCTGGCCCAAAGCAATCTCCGGAGCTGCATGCTCCTGGGATCTCCTACCCTCAAGAAGGAATCCAGTGAGCCATTCTCCATGAACTCAGTAATGATCATGACTGGCGAACTCTTGGTCACCACCCCTTCCAGGTGGATGACATTGGGGTGGTCGAACTGCCCCATGATGCTGGCTTCGCTCAAGAAGTCCCGTCTCTGCTTCTCTGTGTAACCAGATTTCAGAGTCTTGATGGCCACAAAGATCTCTCTTTTGCCAGGAAGCTTGAGATGCCCACTGCACACCTCACCAAACTCCCCTGTGAACAGAGGGAAAGGGGTAGGGCTTGTCAGCATCCCAGAGCACTGTCTTTCTCTCCAAGGGACCCTTTTCCCACAGGATCCAGCCATGCCCACCCTTATATGGCCTTGAGCTGGTGACCCAGCATCTGATTTGTGCTTCCTCCCTCCTCCACACCAAAGACCTCCCTTCAGGTAGACTCATCATGTGTGAAGAGCACTGGACATGGGACTACACACACATGAGAACTCCTTGTCTCCAGCACTGGATGCATTTGCTGCTCCAGCACTGGACCACCTTGTTTCTGCTAGCCCAGGCTGGGGCTAAGTGTAAGAACTCACTGACACTAGTCTTACTAGACTTTACTGAAACATATAAGGCTAAATTCCCACCAAAGTCTGAGACCACAAAGGATACTGTGCTGCCGAGGGCGAGCTGCCCATTCACAGTTCACCTACCTGCCCCAATCACCTGCTCAATTTTGACACAAGAGATATCGATTTCTTTTGCAAATTCCCTGACAGCCTCATTGGGATCTTCATAGGTGAACGGATCAATATAAATCTTCATCCCTGGTGTCACTGCATAAAGGTGAAGGAGACAGTCAGACAAAAACAAGTGAATGACTGATAGCAGTTATTTCTGTGAGGGTCTTTTTGACCTCAGTGAATTGCATAATCAAGGGCATGAAGCAGACACAGCAAAGCAGGTTGAGAAAGAACATGCAGAGCCATGTTGCACCAGTCTGTTAAAGCTGGATACTAATAACATTGGTCCATGAGTCAAGTCATTGCTGGGGAATGGAGGGCTGCGTCCTGACCTAGGGCTGCAAACTGCGGACACAGAGAACCACACATGCTCTGCAGCAGGACTCAGCTTTAGCACGTGCAGAGGAAAAACTCTTGGGAGATGGTGCATAGGTACACCAACACCACACCAGGCTCACTGTGCTGCAGCACTGTTAGAAGACAATCCCTAGATACTGCAACACTGTTCCACCAGCCTCCTCTGCATGCTGCTTCCATCTCAGCACACCAGCCCAACCAGAGGCATGGGAAAGTGGAGGTGGAGACCTGAGCTCAGCACTCAAGACAGGAGAGGGTAGGGTCTGCCTTGGGACATAAACTGAGGCACATGCTGCTGTTGGTTCTCTACATGGAGATCTACAGGAGAGACAGCTCTAGGTGCTTGCTGCTACTGACACAGCCACCAAGCCAGATTCACCCTTCCGGGGGGTATCTGTCACCCTTCCAGGGGCTGTGCAAGAAGGATGGACAGTGCAGGCCCCTATTTTCCTGACAGATAAACCTGTCTGAGGCAGGCCTCACTCTTGGAGGCTTCAACACAGCCAAGACAAGCTGTAGGGGACACTGAGGAAATGCCAAAAGCAAAGGTCTTCCTTCTGGGCAGACCAGAAGACACAACAATACGCTTATGGGAAGCAGCAGCCGTGGGACATGGTGAGGATGGAGTGCTGATGCTACTTTGCACCCTGCCTACACCATGGGACACGTCTTACCTGCAGTCCTTCAGAGCTCCCCTTTCTATGCTCATTTTGCCAGCTGCTGGCCTGATCCCAGATTGGGAGCTTTGGAGAGCAGAGCTTACAGCTCACTAAATAAGGAGTCCAACACAGAACCAGAGGCACAACTCACAGCTTCACATGTAGGATGCTGGCAGGGTTCAGGGGAGTTGCTGTAAAGCTTAAGGGGCTTGCAGGCTCCTGCACCATGGCAGTTTGCTAACCATAAGCTGTAGCCTCCCAACAGCAATCACTGCTGGGCACATGAGCTGGGACAGTGCCTTGGTCTGGTGTCTTGAGTGATGATGCTTCTAAAAGGCACCCCAGGCTTGTTATCAGTTCATCTGCATCTGGTGGCATCGAGCCTGTACCAACAGTTGTGAAGGCACGACTATTAATGCCATCCCAGCCTGAAGCTGTCATGTTACACACCAGACCCCAGGAGGTGTGAATGTATGTTTGCACATGCAGCATGGACTGACAAACAACCGAGAGCTGCATTTACATAATCTCTCTTGAAAAGTGTCATTTTTCCTGGTGAGTTATCACAGTGCATCCAGCACCGAGCTGCCTTTCACTGCTCTGCCTTTGGGAGATGTTTCCCAGGTAAATGCAGAAGCAACAGTGAGTGCTGTGCTGAAACGCTGCTAATGCTTCCCATTCTCTGAGCAAGGCCCAGGTCTGTACAGGAACAAGGTATAGAAAGGATGGAAATCCTGGAGCTGCAAGTGTGACACAGGATAAATAACAAGTGAGATTTGGGCAGAGCAGGATTACAGCGACTGGCCTCCAGTGAGGGAGGAGGAAACATTTCAGAGGGCACGCAGCCAGGGATTAATGAGGGAAGGGGGATGCACTGGGGTGAGGCAGGGGGCACAGTGAGGCTGAGAGCAGAAGCGCCTTGCAGCACACAGGGATGTGGGAAGAGGGAGGCTGCAAGAAAGCGAATGTTATGTGTTGTATTACATACCTACCCAGAGAGATACATCTCCTAGGGACTAGGATTCTGGGAGCACTGGGATGGGCTCCAGCAAAGGCACCGCAAAGTATGTGGGTTCCCACAGGCGCAGAACATTTTGCAGGAGGTAGGTTGGTTGGAAAACGGGTCTTGTGGGTAGCACACACAAGCCGGGCAAAGCTCAGGAGTCAGGGTAGCAAGAGAAGGTGTGGTGGCAGAGGCTGCACCATAGAGGTGTGTGTTGGATGTCATGGGGTTTTGTAGAGCATGAACAGGTCTTCATGGCTGGCACCCCA
>VWZY01008017.1:110684-126275 GCA_013399075.1 Chloroceryle aenea
AAGGACACAAACCGAAGAGAGAGCGGACCCCCAGGGCTGGCGGGGGGCCGCGGTACGTACTGTGGCCACTGGTATAGTGCTGCAGCTTGTCAGTGTACTCAGAGTCAGCACGCTCAAAGCCCCGTCTTCTGGAAAGAAAGAGAGTCCTGAGCACGGGGCCATCAGGAGTGAGAGACACTGCAGAGGCATCTCTTTCCCACTTCACCTTCCTGTCCTCACCCTCCCCACCCCCTGCCACCTTCCATCTCCGGTTGTCTCTCCCTTGCACAGCCCCAGGTTGTGCACGTGGCCTGGCCTACCTGTTGCACACAATAACAATGACCACCACAGCGATGAGGAACACCAGCCCCGCTGCAGAAGAGCCGATGATGAGTGGCAGCTTCTCCTGGACACTGGTCTGGTACTCAGCTGGAATGCAAGGAAGAGGGAACGGGTTACTGTGGCACAGGATGGGTCTACACTAACAAGGTCATAAAGGGCAGAGCATGACCCTGAGCACTGCCCACATTTGCATGGCTATTAGCATGAGCTTCCTGCCATGGCTTTCCACCGAGACAGCTGTTCCAGGCATGGCTCAGGATGGATATGACAGGGGATGTGGCCCAGTAGGAAGGTTGGGTGGTGGAGCTCTCCCTTTTGTGTGGAAAGCTTAGTCCCATGGTTGCATGCTGTGCCTTGCTCCTTGGCCTCAGAAAACTGTCTTGGCCTGTTTTATTTAGCAGCACAAATTTAGACAATAAAGACCTAGGTCTGCATGTGTCATCAACAGCTGTGCACATGAAAATCATAAATTTCAGTTCCCCTAAATCCAACTGAGTGAACACATCCCCATCCCAGAAAAGTTTGGCTGAAATTGGCCTAGATTATGGAATTCCCTCCATGGACCACCAAGTGCCCACATCTCCCTCCGGGTCTTGCCAGGCATGGCAAGACTTGCTGACGCATCCTCGAAGGGACTAACAGCAAGGGAATGAGCACGACTGCCAGCACATCTCTGTCTTGTTCAAGTCTCTCCAGACCCCGTGCCACCTTTGTGCAGAAGACTCACCTTCAGTCATAGTCTGGAAATACATCTTGCCACTATAGCGGCCGTATCCAGCCACAGTACGTGCCCGCACCTGGAAGACGTAGATGGTGCCAGCTTTGAGGTTTTGCACTGCCACGGTGTTGGTGGGGCTCTTCACTGTCGTCGAATTTAACTCGCTCAGATCCTGCCAAGAAAATACAAACCTGTTGTCAGAAGAGTAAGTCCAGAATTGCATGCTGTGTTTCTAAAACGAAGCACAGAATTTTTTTGTCCCACACCTTGTATGCTGTTTTTCTAGCTGAGGACTTAATCAGTCATATCATAACAGTATAGCTGGTATTGCACTTGTGAAGGTGGTGGATTCAGCACTGCCTTTAGTAGTTATGCCCTTAGTGGAGCATCCAGAGGCACTAGTGGATGGGCAGGAAAACTGACAGTCCCTCTCCCTGCCGGGACATGGAGATACAGTTCAAGGAGGACCAGTTCTTAAGGAGGAAGAAAGAGGGTACTGAATGTGGTTAGGGCAAGGTGGCCAAGTGCCTGGCAGCCATGAAGACCTGAACCTATGCAAGCTGTGCAAACTGTGTGATGTTTCTGGAAAAGAGACAACTTAGGAAAACCAAGCTGTGAGTATGAGTGCTTCTAAAGGCAGGCACGGGCAGATTCTTGAATCAAATGTCAGTAGCTACGCTGAAATTGCTCATCCTTTCTGGTAACATCTCTGATCTGGCAGGTCAGGCTGCCCTGGCAGGATCACTGGTTGAAACAGATCAGCAGCTGACAGCTCAGAATCTGAGCTGTCAAGATTACAAGCAAGTCCCTAAGATCTGCTAACTTCAAGTAACTGGAAAGGGCTCGGCAAGCCCAGGAACTCCCAACCTGCACAGCCCCACCAGTGAAGTGAGATAGCCTCAGGAGAAGTAGGCAGGGGCTGTGAGAAAGAAGTCAGACCCATAGTTTCTGCAATCCCATCAAGTGGAACAGAGGGTGCTATCAATCAAGGCCTTTTGTCTCAGCTGTGAAACTCCACCAGGGAATGTGGAGGGATTTATTGTACTATGCTATCATCAGATCTGGGTGAAACTCCCAGTCAGGAGCAAAGCATCAACTCTTCCTCGTTAACTTCTTCTTCAGTGGACTCCTGACAGACAGAAGGTATCAAGGAGGGAATCAGGGAGAAGGTCCCACCTTGGAATGAACCAAGGTTTCCTCTCACAAAGGTGCGAGTTGCACAGGCTCTTTCATGCTGCTTTGGCTGCCTGCAGGCAACAGTGAAGCAGAAGTTGATGGAGAGTCTTGTACCCAACTCTGCCTGGAGGTTGCCTTGCCCACCAATAAATGATGGAGTTAGCCTTTAGGAAATGGTGGTGTCTCCATTCTCCACCTTGCTAGCCACCTGGTGAATTTGCTCTTGTGTCCATCCATTTCTGAGATAATCACTGGTGCCTTCACTCAGAGGATTTTCCGAACATCCAGAATCTGTGGTACAAGCAACATCAGAGCCCCACAGAGAACAGTCATTCACTGTGGGGCTCCATACAGCAGCCCATGGTGAAGCAGTGTTCCCCTCCTGTTCCTGGGAGCACCTGAGACACCTTCTTGATTAATCCCTGTGCTCAAGCAGAATTGCAAGTGCACTGGCATTTGCAAGATGGATCATCCTCATGACCCAGGTTCGTACAGACTACTTGCCTCACAGCTGTGAAGCAGCTGAAAGATAGTATCCACAGAGTTCATTTCTTGTGTTAAGCTTTTGATTGAGCAGAGCTCTGGTGTGGATGGCTGGTAAGAGAGTGGTCTGTCAGGAACATGATTCTCCAAGTGAGTGGTCAAACTTGGCGGCTTGGAAATGGCAATGGCACATCATTCCATAGGGTAACGCAGAGCAGCTTTGCAAATGCCTGAGACCTCATTTATTAACAGTGCACAGGAACGTTTTTCTCTTCTAAAAAATACAACATGAGTTTTATCCATCTGGACGTGGTGCTGAAGGTGTCTGGGTATCACTGGGGGGGTTGGGAATTAGACTAATGACAATTAAAAGCTTGAGTACAGGTACACAGACAAGAAAGATCAAGAAAGGATAAGCACACAGAAAAGTGATCACCTTGTTTGCCTGATCAGGCCTCAGCACTCCCTTAGACCTCTCCCAGGCAGGCAAGTATAGAAATAGGTCAGGGAATGTTTACAGTGCTAGTGCTCAAGGGCTTGGAGGAATCCTCCCAGGCCCTTGGATGGCACCAACAACACAGTTGTTTTAAAATCATTTGTCCAACTGTTTGAGGGAACCTCACCCTTGCTCCTGGAAGACTTCAAATGCAATGGGCATGCTTACAAGAAGGTTTAATGCCTGGGAAACTGATGCCTGTCTGTCTGAGGGAGGTGTGCTCAGAACTGGGCTCATTTAATCCCAGGAGGCAAGGAAAGAGCCTCTCCACCCTCCCTTATCAAACCAATTCTCTCCCCTTGGCACGGTGCTCAGCCATCACCTCGCCAGCAACCTGTGCACTCACGTCAAAAATTTCTCCCCTCTGGGCTTCTCCAGCAGGTCCTGGCCATCCCAGGTGGTTTAAAGTCTAAGTCCAAGCTGTTGCTTTTTTTCAGAGGTTTGTGGGTTGTTTTCATTTTCTCCTGCTGATTTTGGTTTGATCTTGGAAATCCTAACTCAAAATAATACCCTTCTTATTTCTTATTGTTTGAGGCTTCCTATAGTTTTCCTTCCCATGACTCAAATTGAAGCTGACACTGCAGTCTGGTCAAGAAAGAATTTCTTGAAACATGGATAGTCTATGAAACATCTGAAGAATATGCAAATCTGTTTCTAAAAAGTCCTATTTTATCAGCACCCCTCCTCCCCCCAGAAAAACAAAACAACAAACCAAAAACAAATAAACAAAACAACACAACACCAACAAAAAAAACCTAACCCTAATAAAAGCCAAAGCAAAAATGTCAACCGACTTAATTTGGCAGACAGCTCCTCTGTGCGTCTGCACAGTGGCAATCTGTGTAGTTCCTGAGGCAAACCCAGCCACACACGGACAAATCTGGTCCAGGGCTCTGTGCAAAACCATCGCACAGAGTTGAATTTCGGCCCCCACGGAACTGAGTGTGTTAGGAGGGAGGCTAAGCTGTGGTAACAGGATCCTGCTGCCCATGCTGGGGGTGCATCCGTGGGGTCCACAGATCCTGTACTCTCACAGGGAACACCACTTGTGGAGAGATCTCACGAGCATCTGGCTTTCCAGCCAGCTTTCCAGCATTCCATTGCTCAAGTGCAGTGTGGTTAAGTGTTGATGCCTCTTGCAAGAAAACTGAGTCCTGGAGAGAAGCAGCATGGATCCTGGGCAGGGACTGGGGCCTGTGGGAAACCTACTGCAGGGCTTCTTACCTAGGTTTCCTCATAATCTTCTCATCTCAGATTCTCCCAGACAGAGCCCCCCTCCGAGAGCCTGGGCAGCACCGGGGGGAGAGACATCCCAGCTCTTGCTCCATCCTGGGGATAGGTGGGAAACACCACACAGCACCTTTGGGACCAGGTTCAGGGATGCTGGTGTCCAACACTGGAGACTGGAGACCAGGAAAGTGCTCTGAGATAGACCAGGAGCAGTGTCTCCAGCTGTCCTGGCTACAAACCCTTGTGACACCCAGTTCTGGGGATGCTGTTCTCTGGCCAGAAGCTCCTGGGCAGCACGAAGGCTACAGCCAGTTCTGTTCCTATCTCCACCACCAGCTGCCACAGGTCACCTCTCCCCACCCTCCAGCCCCTCAGCCCTTTCCCTAGCATCAGTTGTTGATATCCCAGGGCTCCTGTGCCTCCTACATTTGCACTGGTGGCTGAACTGGGCACAAGGGATGAGCTGAATTCCTTCAAACAATTGCAAAATGGGGCACCCACTGCACACTGTAGGCTGAGTCGTTGTGCATAACGAGCAGAGCTAATCAGTCTTTGCAGTGCTTGACACTGCAGCAGGTCTCCAGTTGCCACACTCCGGGATGCATCTGGCAACTTTGGACAAAAGCTACTGTACCCTTTCTGAAGGGAGACAAAACTCACTTTCTTAGTGAGATAACTATTGGCAGGTGCCTCTTGGAGGTAAAAAAACCCCCAAAACATGGAGAGGACCACAGAGACCAGAGACACCACTCAGTGTTTGTGCAACAGTCCGCACTGATTTAACCCAACCATACGTGAAAGGAAATTGTTGCCTCTGTGCAAACAGTTCTAGTAGTACCTATTAATAGGAATGCTATGAATAATATCTGAAATGGAAACAAAAATATACCTTTGTTTCAGGTATTGTGAACAACTCTTTCTGTTAATGACAAAACACTGATTCTAATCCCTTAAATTTAATTTTTTACTTTGTACAGAAGGGAATCAATTCAAAAGGAAGAGCCAAACCTTTTTATACAAGATGCTTATGCTGCTATTCTAACTCTGAACTGTTTCCATGCTAATAAAATACAATTTCCTACTGATTAAAAAAAAATCTACTAGAAAAAGCTTAACTGGTTCCAGAGATATTTTCTGAGCATGTGGGACAGTTTGCAGGGAAATGTTCAGGAAGAAAATCACCTCTCCTCAGACTGGCAGCCAAGTGAGAACACTCCCAGGATGGGCCACACGCCCCACCCAGCTCAGCAGCGACAGCAAATCCAGTGTGCAAATGACACCCAAATGAGTGGGGAAGTTGACACTCCAGAATGGAGAGCCACCTACCAGGAAGACCTGGACAGGCTGGAGGAGTGGGCTAGCAGGAACCTTATGAAGTTCAGCAGAGACAAGTGTAGTGTCTTGCACCTGGGAATACATGACCCAGGAATGCAGCTCAGACTGGGATCCACCTGGCTGGTCCCCTGTGGAAAGGGACCTGGGGTCTTGGCGGACAACAAGCTCAACATGAGTGACCAGTGCACTGCAGCAGGAAAGAAAATCAGCAGGCTACTGGGTTGCATTAACAAGGGCATCACCAGCAGAGATATGACAATGACCAGCAGTCGTTATCCCACCCCACTCAGCACTGCTCAGACCACACCTTGAGTACCACATTCAGTTTTGGTCCCCACTATACAAAAAAGATGTGCATAGGCTGAAGAAGGTCCAGAGAAGGGCCACAAGGATGATGAAAGGACTGGAAGACCTGCCACATGAAGAAAGGCTGAGAAAAATGGGTTTGTTCAGCCTTGAGAAGAGAAGGCTTAGGGGAGACCTTATTACCATGTCACAGTACATAACAGGTGGCTGCCAAGAAGATGGACACCCCCTTTTTTACAAGGAGTCCCATGGAAAAGACAAGGGGTGATGGGTACAAGTTACTCCTGGGGAGATTCTGATTGGACTCCTGAAGAAAGTTTTTCAGCATGAGAACAAGGAGACAAGGAGACGTCAGTCTGGACAAATCTCTCCCAAGGGAAATGGTCGATTTCCCTACACTGGACAGTTTTAAGACTCAGCTTGACAGGGTGCTGGACTGGTTCATTTAAACAATATTTTTCTATAGTTTACCTTAAAGAGTTAGACTAGATGGTCCTTGAGGTCCCTTCCCACCTG
Organism: Chloroceryle aenea; assembly: GCA_013399075.1. NCBI lineage: Eukaryota > Metazoa > Chordata > Aves > Coraciiformes > Cerylidae > Chloroceryle > Chloroceryle aenea. The sequence continues at coordinate 117,266 of VWZY01008017.1, forward strand.
GTATTCTATGATGACTCTATGAAGGCTATGTGTCTGGGGACTATGCCAGGGATCAAGCTGTCAGTTGCAGAACTCAGCATGGCAGTGGCTGGGCTAACAGGAGATTCAGCTCTGCCAAGCAGCCAGAGAAGAATATGGTGTAATTGCATCCCTGGAAATATGAAGACCTTGGCTAGTGATGGCTAGTGATGGATCAGCCCTTGAGTATACAGCTGGGACTTCTAAGCAAAGGCTAACAACCCACAGAGAAGACTGGCAGAGACAAACCCACTGCCACTAGCCAGGCCCTGCCTCTAGTTCTTGGTTATTCCACTTCTTCCAAATCCTCTGAGGCTTGCTTGCTGTAGGACTAATCTTTCACCCAGTGTTCCCTTTCTGAGAATGACATATATCCTGGCTAGGGAGGAGATAAAGGCACGCCTTTCTTCTTCAAGCAAAGCACCAGCACAAAATATACCAACCAAGAGGTTCAGATGATTCTGGCCCTCTAGTCCACCCCAGTGAGACCCCACATGGAGCACTGCATCCAGCTCTGGAGTCCTCAGAACAGGGAAGACATGGACCTGCTCTAGCAGATCCAGAGGGGGTCACAGAAAGTGATCAGAGGGATAGAGAAACTTTCCTAGGAAGGAAGGAAGGCTGAGAGAGTTGGGGTTATTCAGCCTGGAGAAGCGAACATGCTGGGGAGACCTTATAGAGTCCTTTCAGTACTTAAAGGAGGCCTGTAAGAGAGATGGGGCTTTTTAGTGGGGCTTGTAGTGGTAATGGTTTTAAAGTAAAGGAGGGTAAATTCAGACTAGACTGGAAGAAATTCTTTATGCTGAAGGTGGCAAGAGCCTGTCCCAGGTTGCCCAGAGAGGTGGTTGCTGCCCCAACCCTGGAACCATTTCCGATGAGGTTGGATGGCACTCTGAGCAACCCACTCTAGTTGCAAATGCGCCTGCTCATTGCAGGTAGGTTGGACCAGATGACAGTTAAAGGTCCTTCCTAACTCAAACTGTTCTACGATTCTATGAAACACCAGGACAGAGAGTACCTCAGCATCAGCACGTGGGGTGTTTGAGCTGTACTCTCTGCCAGGGCTCGTGCTCCACCATGGAGCCATGGAAAGCATTGCCTGAGTGTGGATTGGGATACTTGTTCCCATGGTCAGGGATGTGCTGTGCCCTAATCTCTGACAGTGGGGCGAGCAGATGCTCACCTTGTGGTTGGCTGCAAAGAATGGCCACGAACAGCAGCTTCTCCTTTGGACAAAAACTCTCTTTATTTACAGACTCCTCCAGAAAACAAAGAGGAGGGGGAAGAAGGAAAGAGGGGGAGAAATTAAGAGAAAGTAAGAGGAGGAGAATTAACACCCTGAGATCTTCTGTGTCTACATGGAGGGTCCCCAGGGAAAGGATCCCTCTTGCTTTCCTGATCTGTCTTGTTACCTACTCATCCATCTTGTCACGTATTCTGGGATCATTTCCAAGGGTCAAATAAATGGCTGTGATTTATGCAATATAGGTCAGGACCTATTTAACAGATTACAAAGAGGCTCCCCCCTCTCCCCATTCTCCCTCTGGCTCTTGGTGATGAGAAAATAGGTCACAGGCAAGCAGTGGCGGGGATTAATCATTTCTTCCGGCAACTGCTGGGAAAAATATTTTCAGTTCCATTTAATCATAAAGATTTTTAATTAGTTAGTTTGCAATTTTTAATGTATAGTTTATAAGCTCTTGTGTAGGAGGGCAGATTTCTGGAAGGAGAAATCTCCTGCTCCCCACCTCCCCAGGGTAACACGGATGAAGTTCATCAGCCAGGCAGAGCTTGGCAGGTCCTGGAACCAGTATCAGCATGGTCTTCATGTGTCTCAGCAGTCACACAGCTCCAGCCCTATGGGATGGACACCCTGGAACTGCACCTGGCTTTCAGTCCCTCTGCTCACCTGGGCAGGGAGGGGGGTAAGGGGCAAAGAGCCGGAGCTGAGGGACCCCCTTCACATCAGCCTCCCCCTCTGCAGTGCAGTCTGTACCCTCCATGGGAGTACGGGACAGATTCTCCCCAGTACAACTCCCGGGTTTAGGCTGCTGCTCACAGATGTCAAACTCCTCTTTGATGTAAACACAATGATGGACAGCACTGCACAAAATCTCAAGGACTGGACACTCCGCTAGGAAAGGTCCAGCCTGGGACTATATGCTCCCTACCATCCCTATTCCCCACTAATGCCCCAGGAGGGAAAAGGATAAAATTAGACCCTGGACATTGACTACTCATCCCTTCCTGCAATGGGTCCACCTGCCACAGGTGCTGGAGAGGTGAAGGGAGAAGCTCCTCCTGAAAGACCAGTGGATTTTCCACACCTGCTGTGTCTATGCACAGTCACTGGACCTGCACAGCGAGCAGGTCAAAGGAGGTGATTCTGCCCCTCTACTTCACTCTGTTGAGACCCTAGCTGGAGTACTGTGTTCTCCTCCGGAGTCCTTAGCACAAGACAGACATGAATCTGTTGCAATGGGTCCAGAGGAGGCCAAAAAAATTATCAGAGGGTTAGAACACCTCTCCTCTGTGGAAAGGCTGAGAGAGTTGGGATTTTTCAGCCTGGAGAAGGCTCCAGAAAGGTCTTCTTGAGGCCTTTCAAAACTTAAAGAGGGTATGTGAGAAAAATGAGGACAATCTTTTGAGCAGTGTCCGGTATGACAGGACATGGGGTGATCATTTTAAACTAAAGGAGGGATATTTAGATCAGGTATAGGGAAGTCATTTTTTACAATGAGAGTGGTAAAATAGTGACCCAGGTTGCCCACAGAGGTGGTAGAAGCTCCAACCCTGGAAACATTCCAGGTCATGTTGGATGGGACTCTGAGCAATCTGTTCTCGTTGCAATGTCCCTGCCCCCTGCAGGGAGGTTGGACTAGATGACCTTTAAAGGTCACTTTCAACTCAAACCACTCTATGATTCTACGAAGTACCACTGGACTGCAAAGGGTTGTCAGCCACTGCCACCCACATGGCCAACCACATCAAGAGAAGTAACCTCCTGATCAACCAACTACTGTAGATGGTGTCACACCCTTACAAGAAGCTTTGCAACATCTCCTCTCCCCAAAACCTGTGGCTGAACCCTGCCAAGGTCCCACAGTACCTTCTCATAATATTGCAGCTCATAATCCAGGATGACTCCATTGGGTTGGTCAGGCTGAGACCATGATAGGGTAATGCTGTCCACGGTGCGACTGACCTGGTGCATGATGGACACAGCTGATGGAGCTGCAAAAGAGAGCAAGAGAGACACCTCAGTCAGATGTCTGCATGAGCAGGAACCACATCTCCTGGCTGGAGGCAGGCAGGAGTATTATTGCTATGTGAGGCTACTGAATTCACTTCCAGCAGTGGCAGGGCTGTTAGGAGTAAGGAGATCCAGCTTTGCTGTTTGTAGAAAACAGTTAGGGGAGAACAAAAGGTTTCCATTGCTCACTAAGAATTCATAATTAGAAACCATATAGGGCAGCGTCTTGGGCAGGAAAACAGACAATTCCCAGGCCAAACAAGCTCAGGGCTAGAGCAAACTCAGCCTGGTTCCAGTCTTGTTCCTCTGGACAAAGTGCTGCCAGCGCAGCAACGCACAACCCTCCCTGCTTACCATTGGGAAGTCGAGGGTTTTGTAGTTGGATATTTGCATGGAGAAGCTCTGTAAGTCATAGGCAGACACAGGAAGCAAGCAGCTCCTCTCTGCCTTGGTGTGCTGGGTCTGCAAGTTGCACATGCCAATCAAGGGAGGTGCACACAGCAGCCTGAGCATGCAACACAAACCTGACCTGACATGCTGACAATGGCGAGTTGCCTGCCTCGCCAGCATGCCCTGGAAATAGCACACTCACAGATGCCACTTGTCCCACTGAGCACAGTGGGACCTTCCAGCAGCTCCTCAGACAACCCAGCAGCTGTCCACCCCTTGCACCACTCTGTGCTGCCTACACGGTTTGACACGTGGTCAGGTGGGAACAGAGCAGGGTTGGCTGATGCCACACCTTGGGAAAATGGTCTTCCACGACCTGTGCTAGCAAGTCCATGGGTCACAGAGCTGCCACCTCCCTAGGAAACTCTGACCAGCTTTGATCCTGCTTGCTGTGGACCTGGGCAGGTGAGCAAGCAGCCTGGACTGCTTTTAATCCAGTTGGCTCAAGTACTGATAGCAGGGATGCCACCACATTGCAGGTATCAGCCTACTGCCATTTCCCTTGCTGGAAGAATGTTCTGCCCAGGGCAGTGGTGGAGTCGCTAGCCCAGAAGACATTTAAATGGTGTGTGGACCTGGTGCTCAGGGACATGATTTAGTGGTGAGCTCACAGTGTTGGGTCAAAGGTTGGACTAGATGATCTTGAAGGCCTCTTCCAACCAAAGACATTCTGTGATTCTGTAGGTGCTGACACACACAGATGTGTATGCTGCCTCCTCTTCACGATGCCCGAGACCCGTGAGCTAAGTACAGGTCCTCGCCCACCCTGCACCCAGCCTGCTGACAGCACTGACAACATAACCCCCATGGACGTCAGTCTGGAGGCCATCCCAGACCTCACCCAGTGCCAGCCCAGCATGGAGAGTGCTAATTCCAGCACAGCCTTAGCCATGGCACAGCTGCCAGTGCAGGCTCTCTGCTTCAGCAGCTGCAGGGCAGAGGGGAAGCCTCAGGGGTGGGAGAGGACTGGAAAGTGGTAGTGAGAGAGCTTCCCCTTCGCTTGCGTGCCAGGCCTGGTTACAAATGGATGCAGAGAGGCTTGCACTCAGAAGGGCTTTTACCAGGTCCAACCCTTTCAATATTTCATGGAAGTACACCACATTTGACAGCTCTGAGAAACAGCCTGGAGGAGCAGCACACAGAGCAAAGCACCTCTCACCCGTCTCCAGTCTGGCTTCCCTTGGCATCACAAGCAGTGACAGAAACTGTGCCAGCTGAGGACTGCAGACACGGCTATGGTAGGACTGCACTACTTGGGCCAACGTGGCTGCTGCATGTTCTTGCACATCATTGTAATGAATTACAACTGAGCAACTCCTCTTAACGTACATCAGCAAAAGTAGTTGTTTCTGATCCAGCACTAAAACTGAACGAGGGCAGAGAACATCCAGCATTGAAAGTACTCAAGGTCAGGTTGGATGGGGCTTTGAGCTAGTGAAGATGTCCCTGTGCATGGAAGAGAGCTTGGACTAGATGATCTTTAGAGGTCCATTATGACCTACTCTATTCTAACCGATTATAACAGATCCTGAGACCAAAGCCTCACCTCCTCCCAAACGCCAATCCCCCCTCCATTTCTCATTAAACTAAGCCTCATTACTCACCAGCCTGAAACTCTGTTGTCTCAGACCTTCCCCTGCTCCATGGCATGCAGCACCTTAATGTCCCAGTCCCACCACTTCAGGGACCATATTTACAAACTCTTGGAATTATTTTCTCATGCTGGCGTTAAGATAAAACACAAGTAACATTTCTGGAGCCTGTCAGGTCTTGCCAAAGAGTTTTCATAGGACATAGCAATCTCCAAGAGAAATGTTTCTCTCTGTGCAGAAAGGCCTTGGAAGGAAGATGTGACCAAGTTATGGATTGTCCCTCGGTAGGGACTGAGACTGGACTGAGATGAGTCCACAGTCCACGGTCCCTCTGGCACATCTGATCTGCACACCAATCCCAGAGCATGTGCAGGCTCTTCCAGGACAGGGGCTACATACACCCAGACCTGTCCCACCACAAAACTGGGATGTGGCAACATCCTATGATTTAGACACAGTTTCATTGGCTGGCCTTGCAGCTGGAGAAGCTTCTCAGCTTCAGGTCCCTCCAGGTAGGAGTGAGGTCCCTGGGATGCTCTTCTCCCACTTCCATGAATCATGCCAATCTGGGAGTACATGCCTTCTGCAAGGCATCTCCTGCTTCTCCAGGCCATGCTGTGTGAATTATCTGTGACCAGCCACGGCCCAGGCAACTGTGCACTTGGTGAACCTTCCCTTGTCTGGCTCAGAAAAAAGAACCAATTGGATGAGGTAGGGCTCATCTAAGGCAGAGCCTTAATGAGGCAAATATGCTGTGTTGGGGAGGAAGAAGGTGAGATGAAGGACTGCAGCAACTTCAGCACTTTTCCTGCGAAGGAGTGTCTCTGGACAGGCAGAAACCTCCCCACTGCATCTTCTCAGGAACTGCTCTTATCACAGACATCAGGGAAATGCACAATAATTAAACCACAGGAAGATTCAGAACAAAAACGACCTCTGGAGGTTTCTAGCCCAACTGGCTTGCAGAATAATTTCAAAATCAGATCACATTGCTCAGGACTGCATCCAGATGAGATCTGGCATGTCCAAGAGGGGGGATCCCGCAGGCTCTTTGGGCACCAGTCTCCAGCTGCCCCACTCTTGTGGGGAAGAAGCTTTTCCACACATCCCATTGCAATTTCCCTCACTGTCCCTTATGGCCTTTACTACAGTCGTCCTCTCACTGTGCACCTCTGAGAAGAGTGTAGCTCTGTCTTCTCTTAGAACTCTTTGCAGAAGAAGACTGTAGCTAGTTGCCATCAGCCTCCTCCTCTCCAGGCTGGTCAAACCCAACTCTCTCAGCTATCCTCATGTCTTCTTCTCCAGCCCCAAGATCATCCTCCTGCTGGACCTGCTCCAGTGTGTTCATCTCTCTGTAGTCCTGAGGAGCCCCAGAGTGGACAAGCACCCCAGATGTGGCCTCATGAGTGCCATGCAGATGGGAACAATCACTGTACTCAGTATTTTGCCTGTACCCTTGCTAACAGACCACAGTACCCTGCAGTGCTACAAAACATGGTCCTTGTCACCACAGGTGAGGGCAACAGCTTGTGCAGAGAGGTTCTCAATTCTGTGAATCACAGATGGGCTGAGACTGGATGTCTGAGTTTGAAACCAGTTTAGTGGAGTCAGACAGACCTCAGAGTAACTTTCTGAAGTGTAGTCAGAGGAAAAAGCTTCGAGAAGGGCAGCGACACAGCTGCTCAGGAAGTTGGTATCTGACAGCTCTTATCCCCCGGAGCAAATGGTTCCATTAGTGGTTTTGCAGCTAGTGAAGACCCATGAGTTTCACACTTTCCACCATTGCCAAGGATGGAAGGACCTTTGTTGAAGTTCTCTGTTCTGCTCTCAAGCCCACATGGGAGACCTTGTAAAAACCCAGATTATCCCCCTGCACTACCATTTCTACCTGGAAATGAGGACAGACATCCTGACTCATTTTCACGCCCTGCCAGTCTTACCTGAGCACGGTCAGAGGCAGGGGCTGTGCTAAGGAGTTTGGTCTCCCAGCAGTAGTTAATGCATCTAACATGACAGTTAAAAAGGAAGGAGATAAAAACAGTTAAAGGGAACACAAAGAGCATCCAATCTGGGATGGCTCTCCCTGGTGATCTCATCTCAAGGTGTGCTCCAGCTCTGACAGAAGCATCGAGCACTGACTGACCATCCTGAACTGTGCTGTAGAAAAAGCTTTTCTGCTACAGGACATGGTGAAGTGACAAACACAACAGGAAAACTGTGAGAGAGACTCCAAGTTAGAAATAGTCACTAAATTGGTGACAATTGCCCAATGGCATAAATTGCCCATTGACAATGACACTCCCTCAGCTCTTGGCTCACCTGGTTGTCCCTCACTCATAGAAGGTGTTTGAATTACTGAGCACAGGGAAAATGGATGTTGGAAAAGGGACCTGCCCTGTGATACATAAAGGAGATCAGATTTGCAGCACTCAGCACTCAGAGCCACTATCACTTTGAAATGTCACCCCCATGAACGTGTAAGCAGAGGCAGATTTACCCTGATGGTGTCTCCAGGTGCATCAACAATGCAAAAGCTAAACAGAGATTCATTTCCATGGTGGATGGAAGCCTACTTTTCATGACTGAAACCCCTGAGCCCAAATGAAAGGCACTTTTCCACATCCTATTTATCCAGGATTGCCTCAGATTCTTCAGATTCCTTTTTAGTAGAGCCCTGTGGCTTCTCCAAATTGCTGGAGAAATAAACCAAGGCAAAACCACCGCTGGAGTGTAAAACAAGCTTGATGAAAATTCACTAATGTAAAGGTGGATGACCTACCCCCTGCTGCAACCAGATCTGCAGCGCATGAGGAGGGAACATCTCTCACATAATGGTCTCTCTGGAGCAGAAGTATGGAGGGGTGTGAAGGATGCTTCCACGGGTATCACTCCAACACAAGACTGATCACAGCTCTGCAGGATAAATCTCTGGGGATATGTAAGGAATGTTTAGATGTAAGGAAGAAGTTCTTTACCCCGAGAGTGATGGACACTGGAACAGGTTGCCGAGGGAGGTGATTGAGGCCCCATCCCTGGAGACATTCAAGGTGGGGCTGACAGAGCTCTGAGCACCCTGCTCTAGTTGAGGATGCCCCTGCTCTCAGCAGGGGGGTTGGACTGGATGGGCTCTAAGGGTCAACTCGGACATTTCTATGATTCTATGACTTCTATGATTATCAATAGCTCTTCTTGTTTGGCTTTCTGTGGCCCACACCGGGTGCAATAGTTGCCTGAGCTCAGCTACTGGAAACACTAGGGAAGTATGGGGCTCAAGATGTACCCCATCCTCAGGTCTTGCCAGCAGAGCCACAATAGCCATAACCTTCCTGAAGAACACACGGGTATAACCACTGAGCTTTGCCAAGGCTGTAATGACAGCTGAAGCAGCAGTGTCCTCCCAAAACATGCTGGCTCAATGCCACAAGGTGGACATGTCCATGCAAGAAGATTTCAAATCCCACTGCACAGCATATTCAGGCCCTTTCATGGAAAGACTGGGATCTTATGTCATGCCTCTCTGACTGTCTCCCAGGAAAACCAAAACACCATCTGGGGCGGAAATGTAAAGTCACAATGGGGTTTGGCAGGAGAAACACCAGTGTCACAAGGCTGTTCCACACCTTGACTATTTAACCTTTGCAAAATCAGTGCCCTCTCCCCTCTCCTCTCCTCTCCTCTCCTCTCCTCTCCTCTCCCC
>VWZY01008017.1:126606-137756 GCA_013399075.1 Chloroceryle aenea
TCCTCTCCAGAAATGAAAGGACATTTGGTCATAAAGCATAATCTTTCTCTGCTCCACTATTGTAAACAAGCCCCCTGCCCACCCCCCAGCCACTCTAGATGAGGCATATACAGCATGTTAGAAAGCACTTCTTCTAAAGAAAAAGAAAACAAAACAGGAAGAAAAGAGACTAAAACTTTTGGTCTGGGTGCTGATTACGAAACTGCAGCCACTCCAGCTTTTGCTAACGATCCCTAACAGCACATCAGCAGAGCCTCCCTGTCTCACAGAACAGCATCCGGAGCACGGGTCCATGCTTTGGCTCTGCTTTCCAACCTGCAGCTACTGCTGATGGACGTGTGAACCAGGAAGAAATCTCCTTGCCAGCCCCTGAGGCTGATGAACTGGGCAGAGCCTCCAGCAGCTCCACACTGGGTGTGCAGCCTGGCGGATGCAGCAGGAGCAGCCTCCTAAGGACAGGAGGCAGCAAACGCTCATAGCTCAGCATCTACTTCCAGATAATTAAGAAATGATGATTTGTTCAGAAAAGGGATCCTATTTTATCCTAATTCTGACTGTGGATCTCTCTTCACAGTCTTATATCCTTGCCTGAAAGCACGCCCAGCTCTCTTCTGGTGGAGTTGCTTGTGGGGATGCTGTGACATGCAGGGTAATACTTCTATGGGCAGGGGACCAGGGAGCTCCATGCCCACCAACCTCACGGGCTGCTTAAGCAATCTCTGCTAAGAGAAACTGAAACCCCGGGTGGCACAGATCCATCACAGCTGAGGCAGCTTAACCACCACTGATCCCTCCGCAACAGGCTTTGGATTCTTTAACTAAAGATTTGCTTTGAGAATGGGGCATGTTGCCTAACGCTTACTATAGCCACTAGCTTGCTGCCACACCAAATAGTTACTTCTTTTGGGCTTGCCTGATGAAAATGATAAAAGGAAGGAAGGAAAGGAAAGGAAAGGAAAGGAAAGGAAAGGAAAGGAAAGGAAAGGAAAGGAAAGGAAAGGAAAGGAAAGGAAAGGAGGAAGAAAAGAAAAGAAAAGAAAAGAAAAGAAAAGAAAGAAATGAAAAAAGAAAAGAAAAAAGAAAAGAGAAAGAAAGAAAGAAAGAAAGAAAGAAAGAAAGAAAGAAAGAAAGAAAGAAAGAAAGAAAGAAAGAGAAAGAAAACAATAAATAAATAATTATAAAAAAAGGACACTTTCTAATCACAACAATACCTGAAAGAAGGTTACACCAACCACAAAACACCAGGCAGCTTGATAAGACTGTGCAAAAAACATGTCAATTTTGCAGAAAATTAGGAAAAGCTGCCATAACACCCAGGTCTGAACATCTGCACAAGACTGGCAACAGAACCCAGGCTGCAAGTTAAATATAGCTGAAATGCTTGTGGTTTACTCTGTGCATATGTTACAGACAGCCTGCCCATGTCTTCTTCCAGGACTACAGATGATAACAAGCCCATGGTACCTCCTGGGAGGTTCTCCTCATGCTTACTTGCTCTATTCTAAAATGCACATATTATTTTCAGGTTAGAGTTTATGGACTTCAGCTTCTAACTGTTGGCACTTTTCTGGTATTGTCAGGTAAGTTAAGGAAGAGTCTGAAACCAGAGGTTTCTCCTCATGGAAGAACTGAAAGATGATGATAATACTTTATTTTAGCCTTCCTTTCTATTACCTAAGTAGACTGAGTTTCTTCAGTTCTTCACAGATTTATCAGTCCACACATCAATCTGTTGACTCTCTGCTGAACCTTTTTATTAATGTCCTTTTCAAATACAATCCTCCAAATCTCAGTAGCTACTAATTGTCTCCCTTAGCAGAGACAGCACTGACCTCCTCGCTCAGGTCTGATCTTCCTCGGAGTGTGTCCAACATGACACTTCTCTGACTCAACCCAGTCCTCAGGCAGCTCGTGCAGAGCTGCTGGTCCATCTGCCTCGTGCACCTTCCCTGTTTTTTGTAACTATCCACACTAGCTCAGGGAAGGGAGGAGATAACTGCTGCTTCCCTCACTCCTTGTACCCCCCTGCTGATGCAGGGTCAGACCAACTGCCAGCCCAGGCTGTTCTGCATTTCCTATAACCCCTCATGTCCCGCTGGGAGCAGGGTGAAAGATCCTAGATGGATCCGAAATTAGTGTAATTGGTGAAGCTGTTACGGAAAGCTTAAGGGCAATTCACTATGATAAAACTGACAAAAAGCAGCAGGGGGGGCATCACACAATGAAGAATTTAATGGGGTGAATGATAACTAAATAGGCCCATTTTTCTCCTTGGTGCTATGTCTCTGAGCTGTACTGTTTAGAGGTGGTCGTGGGAAGCTCGTGTGTTTCCCTCCCCAGCCATCCCCACGACACCAGGTTTTCTCAGTATGGCTGAACAAGATGAGTCCTCAGGACATCACCTGGGGCACTAAGATGTGAGATGTGAGAGTGTAGCAGGACTCTTCCTCACAGGCACTAAGCACCATAACCTGAGGTTTCTCACTTGTCTGGTTCCTTATGCATGCTGGTTCTTCCCATTCCAAAGGACCCATCAGGGCTACATCACTGCATTTCTAATAGGTTTGGATAGCAGAGGTCAATTTTCTGTACTGGGCCCTGAGTTTTGGTTCCCCACAACTGCCAGGGGCTGCTGCCAGCAGTTTTCAGGTCTGACTCCCAGTGATGTGGTGGTGGTGTGAAACAAGCCCACCTCCAGCTACACACCAGATAACCTACACAGCATTCAGAGCCTCTGGTGCTGCTGTGAAGCCATGGGAGGTCACACTGCGTGGACAAGGAGGCTGGACTGCTGCTGTGAAGGGAATAAAATTGGACAAGACACTGCCACCAGCCAGACCAACATCACAGGTCGCAGCCCAGGGTCTTGGACTCCCCAGGCAGCATCTTCTGCATCGCTCCCTAGCCATTTGGTGGGGCTGTTCTGTAGGACTGTGTGGCTCCAGCCCCTGCACCGCCTGCTGGGGGTCACCAGAATCCTCCCACAGCTTCACTTTCATGATCTTTACATGCATTTGAAACACTATCAGTTGCAATCTGCCCCCTCATTTTGCAGCTAGCACCCCGCCTGGCAGTCCTGCGAGCTCATCCCTTCGCTGTGTCTGCCCGTGGGTCGGCACTACTGAGATGCTGCTGGGATCGAAGTGTCTCCACTGCTCTGCTGGCTTAGCTGGGAGAGTCAGGTTACAGGCAGCAAACCCCTATCTCTGATCGCTTTAATACCACTAACCCGCGTCCTGTCAGACAGAGTCAACATTTGCTCTGGAGAACACTCAGGACAGAGAGAGCAAAGCCAACCCGGCCCATGGCCTCTCCCTGGCAGCGCTTTGAAATTACCCAGGAGAAAAAACCCAAGAGGTGAACAGCTGGGAGTTCTCCAGCAGCTCCTCGGAACTCTCCTGACAGATCCCGGTCCCTGGCGCGTCAGGTTACCAGGGGCGGGGGTGGGGAGGAATTGCTTTTATTCTAGGAGGGTCAGGAGGGAATTCTGGCATTTTCAATTACCCGCGCGCAGAGGCAACTGCGCTCCAGGGTCAGGATTAACTGCGTGACCCCTGTCTGAAGACAGAGTGGTGGGGAAATGCACCATGATGCTGCAAGGCACCAGCTAGTCCAGAGGCCACGGGACAGGGCAGAGGAGCAAGTTGCTGATGGAGCATCTGGCAGAAGATGCCTGAACTTCTGCAACTGCCCTGCAAATGTGGCAGAGAGAGAGACCTGGAAAACGGTGGGTTAAGTGGGCAAGCTTCTCTCCCACTGCCTTTATCCAGGGACTCAGGCTCACTGGGTGACCCAGGCAGCTCCAGCATGTGGGAAATACGTGGGGAGCAGAATCTCCTGTGGGACCAGAGCAGACATTCCTCAGTACAGGGCTCCTGAGGTTCCTTCTGCACTTCAAGCATCTGCACAAACCAAGCACCTCAGAAAGGGAGCAAGGGAGCAAGCTTTCAACCAACCAGGCAGCTCTTCCCTAGGCTGAAACACAAACTGGGTGGCTTATAGCTATGATGTCCATCTCTCATCCAGTTGTACGAGGGTCAACAAGGCCAACTGCTGGATTCACTATTGCTTGGACTCTTAAAATGTTTGTCCACCCAATTTCTTCCCCAGTGTCCTCTCTTGTGATGATTCAAGAGCTGCAGACTTCTGAAATCAATTACTTCCAGCAGAAGCAGAGGAAAGCAACGCAGTGCCACAGGGATAACAGCACTAGGGCTCTTTAACAAGAACATTTGCCCTCAAAGCAGCAAAAGCTTCAGGTCTTGGATGTTCACCAGACTTGCTAGAGCTCAAGAAGAGCTACTTCCCAGCCTGTGAGGTTTTTTTGTTTCCAAGCTTCCTAGCAAGGTGGCCCCATCAGGCTGGTACCCATGCCGTTTGTGTTTCGAGTGTCTGGAAAAATTCCCAGTGGGCCCAGCCTCCAGCCCCTTGAGTTTGTAGCTACAAACACCGGAAAATATTAAAAACAAGGCAATGCAGTCCAAAGCTGGTCCTGGCTCCAGCCCCATTTGAATCAACAAAGGCTTTGGTGTAGATTACAGCCTTTAAAGGAGCTTCTAATGCCACAAGCCTTGGCCAGGGCAGATGAAGGCTTTTCGCTCTTTATGCTCTTTGTTTAATTGAGTTTGCAGCCTTCATTTGCATGCTGCCATCCTGCCCACGGAGAAGGGCAGTACTTTGTTCTCAGCACTGAGAGGAGGTGCTCCAGAGGATCCCGCCATCCCATCGCGCAGCCCACTGGAGCGGATTTGGGGTTGCTTGGCACCAAAGTCATCCTCATCTCTTGGCCCCCTCTCCCTGTGGAAACCTCATCTGCTCCAGATCAAGGCAACGTCACCAGCCAAAGGCCGGTGGAAAGGAGGAACACTGGCAGAAGCCAGCCCTCCATTCGTCCACCTCGCACCCCAGATAGTCAGTAAAATGGTGCTTTCCCAGAGAGTGCCAATTAATTGCAACCAAAGCTGTTCTTAGGAACATACTGTGTTTCAAAATTCAAACACATAAAACTTAGAGAAATATTTCTTGAAAGAATGACACCTGCTGAACAGCCTCCCCTTAGACACAATGAGTCCTGCCAATCTGAGACTGAGCTTGCTCCCTTGATCTCTTTTAGGGTAGACTCTCCCAGGGTGGCCTTTCTCTCTCTCTCTGGGTATATTTTGAAAATATCAGGATTTTTTTCTTGGAAAGAGCATTTCCTACCCAGCCCTACCAATGCAGCAGCCTTCAGAACACTTGCCAGTGATGAACATGGGCCAGGTGGTGGTGAGGCAGGAATGGTGAGGATCCTCGTGCCTGAACTGAGCCAGTCGGACAGAGACTTATTTTATGCACAGATAGAGGGGACTACTAAATCACAGGGACCCCGAGATGGACCAAGGAACAACCATCCAGCCAGCGGCATTAACCTGATTCGCTACAACCATCTGTCATGGTCAAAGAAAAGCAGAACTGAGCAGCATCACTCTCCCAGTAGACACTCAGCCGCTCAAGCACTGTGACCCTGCAACCAGCCTCCTGTGCATCTGCAGCCTTGCCTGCCTGCCTCCAGCACCTCCACCTGCCCCGAGTGCCTCATGGGCAAGCAAGGCAATTAGCACTGTGGGCTGTGTTTGCCTAGTGCAGCAGTAAAGATAAATCACTCCTCCTGAACATGTAAGCAAAAGGTGAGCTCCTGAGCCTCTCCATCAGCTCCCAGCATTTGCACACAGCAGGGAAGGTGGCATGTTGTGGGGAGAGGGGGAGTCCTGATTCATCAGAAGGGACTTTCCACTCCATCCATCACAGATGGAGTTACATTTTCTGCCCAACGTCAGCTCCAGATGCTTTGGAACAGGTTTCTGAAGCCCCAGGCAGGTGTGGGAAAAATGATCCTTGAACTTATGAAGTAATTTATGCAACAAGGAAGCTGAGAAATCAGCAGGTGGAGAAGCCCACAAAACTGGTAGCGGGTGGAGAAGAGCATCTGCTAGGAAAGCTCTAGCATCTGCTAGGAAAGCTCTAGCAGTGCAGTCCATACCCTGCTCTGCCAACATCCCCCCAGATGCCCACTGCAGGAGCAGGAAGAGGAGTCCTGAAGAGCCAGCAGCTAGCAAACCTTCTACCATCTGGGAGCCCTGTCTGCAGATGGTCTCGGCTGGGCAGAGAAGAAGGGACTAGGGCAGGGTGTCCCCCCCCCAGGCAGTCACCACTGGCTGCTGGGGAGATGCAGCAAAGGCAACAAACTGGGCCACCAAGTGGGAGAGGGACCGCAGCAAATGCCAAGTCATATCAGGTTTTGGTGGCAACAGCCCTGTGTATGAGGCAGGCAGGGTGAAGGTGGGAGCTGGGCATGAAGGAAAGAGAAGAGCTGCAGAGCCAGGATGGTTATGTGGGTCCATGGGGAGGGTAAGGTCTGGCTGTTAATGCTGGAGAAGAGAAGCAGCCATGGGGATGTCAAGAGGAAGGTTTGGAGCCCAGAAGCAGGCCAGATTGTCCAGAAACATATCTATTGAAGTCCTCAAAAGAAGAAACCTGGGATTTAAGAGACCTCAGTAATAGTCCTACAGTAACTCAGCAGACAATCTCCTGCTTGCTCTGGCAAACGGGCTTCTGCCCCCACTTCTTCAGGTGGGAGATGGCTCCACAGCTCAGTTTCTGATTTTCCACCTAAACACCATCACCAGCCACTCTGTATCATCTGCTCTTGTCTTGCTGCTTTCATAGCTCTTCTTGCTTTCTGGTGGCCATTCAGCCCAGCATGTCATTACAGGCAGCAAATAAATCCCCTTCACCAAGGCTGAACACATAGGGCCTTTTTGGTCTCCTCTCTGCATCATGGGCTGTCCTGTGTCCTGCTCACCTTGTAAGCCTTGCTCTCTACCTGTTACCATCACAGTTCAGCTCTCCTGAACATGGGTATCCAGGTGTGCTCACTGTATGACTGCATGAAGCTCCACCCAGCTTTGTGAAATGGGAGATTTTGCTGCAGCTGGTGAACATACTTTGGCTGCTACAGCCCAGTCATGCACATGTTGGTTTTTTACAAGGTTTTACACTGGAGGTGTAAAATCCTTCCCGTGGTCTGCCACCAGGTCCTTCTCAGTTGCCTCCAACTGACCACTGCTGGCATTTTTCTTGATGGGTCCCAAATGCCTGGCCTCACTGTTTTCATTGCTGAATTTCACCCTCATTCTGTTATGCCACCTCGCAGCATCTTCCTGGAGGTATCGTGATGCTCCTCTTGTCTTAAAAATGTTTGCATCAGTTTTCTGCACAACCAATACCTTAGCAGATTTTGAAACATCCAAAAGTATGAGATCACTTCTTGTGGACCTCAGGCAGGCACCTCAGTTCAGACTGATGCCTCCCCATAGTGAAGCAGTGGTCTCCCATTTAGGCAGTTCCTGGACAGACTTCCAGCTTTACTACTAGTTTTCCAAAGTAAATGTTTTAGTGGTGTCCCGACAGGCAGCATCTAGTGCATTTCCTTAGAAAATCAGTGATCTCACTGGAAAAAAAAATCAAGATGGGACTTGATGGGCCCTCTGTCTCTTCAGGTCTCAAGACTGGTTGCCTTTCTGAAAGATGAGCCAAAGACAGGACTGAATGTGAGAATAATTGATACACTGGCTTATCTAAAACATCTCTTGGCTTGAACCTTTGAATCTTACTATAACAAAGAGCAGTGGCCATAAATCATAGCTTGAGAGGTTCATACTGGGCATCGGAAAACATTCCCACACCAGGAAGATGGTGCAACTCTGGAACAAGCCACTGGAAACATGAGGAGATCTCTGTCTTTGGTGGTTACTGGTAAGTCCCTACCCAAAGCCACAGCTGCCCTGATGTAGTGCTGGTAGCAGTCCTGCTGTAGCTGGGAGGGCAGATCTGAGATGCTGCCTTTCATTTTTATGCTGGAAGGCAACAAGAAATAGACATTCATTGCTTTTAAGTTCTGTAAAGCTCATTCCAACTCTTCAAGGTGATTTCTGCTTTCCCAGGTTTTTGTTTCACAGACTGCAGCCAGCTCAGGGTAAGGCTGGGTGCAGCATGACAGAGAACAGGAGATTCCATCACTCCTGGTGACACAGGACACTGTTGTGCATCCCTCTGAAGGAGGAAGCCAGCCAGATTTTCTGATGAAAAACAAAAGTGAGAAAATAAAAGCAAGAGTCCATGTGACCCAGGCCACTCAGTTCTCCTCTCTCCATCCAGCCTGCAGTGTAAATAATGTGAGAAGCAAACACAAACCTGGGTGGCTGGTGAGAAGTACCAGGCCCTACCAACATTAAACCTTCACCCTGTCTGCTCTCCTGCCTCCATTCCTCTCTCTCCTCACCCCTCCTGCTCTAACTCCTCCAGTAAAGTTGGCAGTAAGGATTGTGGACCATGGCTGCGAGGGATGTTTTGGTGTTGAAGGTGAGGGAAAAGTCCTCCTTTCTGGTGCTCTGCACTTCCCAGGATCTGTTTTGCCTGTGCTTCATCACTCACATCCAATCTCCTCAGCCTTTTGCATAAGGACCAGACTGGACTCAGTCCAGTCACAGGACACTCACAGCAGAACCATGGCCCACGTGCTTGCTTTAGGCCACTGAAACATTCATCTGTCCTTGAGCTCACAGACACCTCTGAGTTTTGTCAGGACAGCCCTGCCCAGAAAGCCCTGCCTGGGTGGGATGCAAGTGCCTGGGTTCTGACAGCCACCCCAAAGCAGAAATTCAAACCTTAATGATGTCTGGCATCACCCTGGTGCCAGGTGTGAGCTGCACATCTCCCCAGCCTAAGGACCTGTGTCATGACCTACTTCTGTAAAATGCCACCCAGAATAATAATGCAAATAACCACAACAAGGTCTCTGGATCCAGAGAGGAGAAATTGTGCCAGTAAGCTCCACCACTGCGGATGCTCCTCCTGGTGGGGTCACCAGTGTATCAGTTTGATCTGTTGTACAGGATCTGGTAATAGCTGATTATGGATCTTCTTGGCTGTCTTTGTGGCCAAGAGCCTCTGACTTCAGAGTTAATCCTCCCTTCTTATGCCGTGTGACACACGAGTTGCTCACAAAAGGGACAGATTCCCACAAATCTCCATGTTCTGTCACTGGGAGGTCTTGAATTTGTCTCTCCAGAGCTCAGGGCTTTTTCCTCCCTTCTGAGATCACGGAAGCCACAAGCTGTTATCAAGAGGTGCCCTTCTCATGTACTATTTAAGCCATCCCTGTCCAAAGATCCCTTTCCCTCAGTCAATTTCCCAGTACACACAGCCTGCTTGTGGATGGAGCCTGTGAATCCAAACCTCTCCATCCTCCCCAAAGAATGGCCACAAATTACCAGTCAGGAGCTGCATGCTGTCACCAGCAAGAGGGTTGATGCCTGGCATGGCTTTCAATTAGTCAAGTGTCATTATCCTGAGAGCTGGGCTCCTTGACCTGCTGCTTTCTCCTGCGCCCTCCATCTCTGGATGCTGGCATGGCTCTCAACCACCTTCTTGGCACAGATCTTTTTTTCTGACATGGCAGAGAAAAGGCTTTTGGTGGCATCCCCTCTCTGCACAATAGGCTTCTTTTCTTTGGATACATCATGGTCTCTTAAGATAGGACTGGCTGCATCAGATAGCAAGTCCTGGATAGCAGCTCCCTGGGGAGCTGCTGAGCTTTTGGGGGAGAGGGGCCACTCAGCTGCAGGGTACAATAGGCAGCCAAGTGGAGCGTGAGTTGAGAGATGTACAGCATGGAGCTAGAGGTCAAGAAGAAGCCTGCTGAGAGCAGAAAGGAAATGCAACTTGGCCTCAGAGGTGACAGAAGATAGACTTCTGTCTATCACAAGGTGACTTCCTTCCTAGGAAGGTAGTGGGGATGATGCAGAATTTGCTAGAAGGGGTAAATTTGAGTTGTCTGAAGACCAACCAGGGAGCAAGGAGGTGGTGGGAAGGGCATGTTTTTTCCAAGCTCTTTTTATTTCTGTTCTGCTGGTTCCGGTCCTTTCTAGTTTTCTATACTCTCAAAAGGGAAGCATCACACTTCCCATTCTAACAAAACCTGCCCTTCTGAAGCTTGAGCACCTTTGGTCTTTCTAGGACACTCACTGCAAGAGCAAGGTCCAGGAAACTGCTTCCAAGCACAGGCTGGTGTGGGCTGCTCTCATTCAACCAATCTTCTCCTGATGTGGTGTGTCCCCTGGGGTCCTCTCTGCACTGGGGTGTCTGGGCTGCTTTTCCCTTTCTTGGTGGGACGGAGAAGTTGGCAATGTTACAGTGAAACACAAAGGGTAAACCCGAGTAGTTTATGATCACCATCAACCTGGGTAGTCTAAGGCCAAGATCAACTTGGCCAATGCAAACATGTGGCTATGTGGCCAGAAGGAACTGCAGAGGATCCAGCCACGGGTGACCACGGCAGCCTGGGGTACAGTGCTTATGAAACATGGGAGAAAGCTGGGCTAGCTGACCCTGTTAGCAGGGACATGAAGGGTGAATCAATCGCAGCTACAACTACTGGGAGCTCCCTTAAAAGCGGGTGGAACCTCAGCCTTGCCAGCAGGGGTTGCTGATGCGACAAGGGGCACAAGTCACAGGCTGGCAGTTATGAAAAGCATCTTTCCCAGGAGGGTGACATCATCCCGTGACAGGTTAGCAGAGGAGGGGAGTTTTTCAAAACTCATCTAGAAAAAGCCACAGCTACTCTTGGTGACAGTCCCGCTGCAAACAGGAAGGTGAATCAGAGACCCCAGATGTCCCTTCCACAAACCCTGGTGAGATCCTACGGCCCAAATCGGGCACGGCACCATGACTTTGTGGAGGTAGTTCTTGTCAAACTGCTTTGATTCTTTTCCTGAACTCAGAAGTTCAGCAGAGTGAACAGACCTAAAACGAGACAGTTTTCTTCAGCTCAGCATCACCATCTTCTGCAGCACATGGAATTAGTTTTACACACAGCTCATTGGGTAGAAGACGATACAGAAACATTTGCTTGCAAATCATTCCTCAAATGTCCAAATTGGAAGTGTTGGGAATGATAACTTCTGTGCAGAGCAATGATCATGGCTTGATGGCTGAGCCCATGAAAATGATTACAAGGTTGTGCTTGGAAACCAAAATGCAGGTCTTGCTTGCAGAATGGGAGACTGCATTGAGGGAAGAGGCATTTGAAGGGACCAAGACAGAATCATAGA
>VWZY01008018.1:0-26968 GCA_013399075.1 Chloroceryle aenea
GAGAAAGCTCCTTTCGAGAATCATTATAAACAAGCAAGCTATATAAGACTTAAAAGCATCAGAAGTTTTATGGGTTAAAACAATAAGAAATCTGTAAATAATAATCATTACAAAAGGATTCAACTTTAAAATTATGTACTTTGATCCTACAATGACTGTATTTCTGCTTCTAAATCCCAATTGCAATTAATTTTAAGAAATAACAGCATACAATTTCTTGAGGATCTCTTTATTCCTGAATCAACCTGTTTACTCTTTCTTGGTCTAAAGCTGTGTTAAGCTGTGTAAGGTTTATGTCTGGTGGGGTTTTGGTTGCAGGGGACGGAGATATTGGCATGGTCCTGTAGGAAGCTTTGAGAAGCTCCCACAGCTTCAAGTCAAACCTGCCTCTGGCCAAGGCCAAGCAAATCCACACTACTTTGATAACATATTAAGAGGGGAAAAAACCTGTTGTGTGAAATCTTTTGTTTTGGGAGTCCTTTTGTTTGGGAGAGGGGTGAGACCTGAGAAAGACAACTACATGAACACAGGTCAGTGAGGAAGGAGTAGGGGAGGAGGCACATCATAGCAGTCATTCCCATTCAGCCCATGGTCAGATGACAGGCTGAGTCCTGGCAGCCCTTAGAGGAGGAAGAAGTGCCAGGATCAACATTGAATTTGTTTCCCCAAGTTGAGTCTGTCTTTTGCCTGTGACCATAATTGGTGAGTGAGCCCTCCCTGTCCTTTGTCCTTACCCTCAAACTTTTTGTTGTATTTTCTGCTCTCCATCACAATGGAAGGGGGTAGGAGTGAGCAAGGGCTGTGGGGCTCCTTTGCTGTCAGCTGGATGACCTTAAACCATGACAATAGGGGTTGCCAGGTAGCTGGTATTTTGACAACTAAGTTGTTCTTCAATTGTATAAAATACTGTTAATTTAAATTTGTCCCAAAGTGAAATACCCATGTTTTTAGAAGCACAATATGTTAACTATGTTCCTGAAAAAATGACATTATTTGCTCTTGCATAAGCTGTATTGGTACATTAAATACTGACCTATAAGTTTATACAGTGTAAAAGGTATTTCATCACAAATATTACAAAATTAAGTCTTGAAGGAACAACAGTGAAGTGTTGAATAAGTAACCATTAAAACCTCCAATAAATAATTAATCACTCAGCTATTGTACCTCAAGGATAGGGGTCCAGTTGAGAATTGATGAGCTCATGAATACCATGCCATTCCTTGAAACTGTTGCTGGAGAAGCATTATCAATATTATCAGGTTCAAAGACTATTTTGCAATTTGGTGCCATAGGTATCCGATCACCATTTGCTAGTGTTAGAGTTCTGTTATCATCCAGGACAGAATTAAGGTTCTCTATCCAAATAGCATCAACTGGGCCATCAAGAACTATCCAGATGTGGTCACCTGTAATCCAAAACAGCAGATGAAAATACCTATGGAGGAAGTTCTGTTTTCTTTCAAGGACCAGGACCAGTTTCTTCTTTATACAAACTAATTTTGAACTAGTTCTGAATTCAGACACAGAGCTAGAATCTCAGCTTTTAATGCACTTACCATTTTCATTACTCAATTTCAATTAACTACTTCATTTCATCACCTATTGATAGTAATTACCACTGCTCAGTATATAAAGTGTCATCAGTATAAAAGAGTCTGCAACAGTTTTATGGATCCAGTCAACTTACATAAAACAATATAAAGAAGATAGAAACTATAGATCTATTTAAAACCACCATTTGTTTCCAGAGTTTGTATAAATGTAGTGAGATTAAATGACAGAAACACTTGAAAAAAATCACTCTTTCAAAATAACATGCTCACTTTTACAACTAAAAGAGGTCCATTAGGGGAAAATACTTGTATATTCTTCAGCTTCTAAATTTGATCTAACGTCCTCTGAAGTTTTTTTTTCAACTCTTTCCATGTACCAGCAGATACTTATCTAAAAGTCTGCCTCTCTTTCCTAGGAGGGTCTGGATCCGTCCTGCTCAACTCACAGAGGCACCGAGCTACAGACCCTGGCTTCTGGCTCCCCATCCCTCAGGGAGTGCCAGCTCTGCTTTGCATTGCTAGATAGCCCTTTAATTGGACATATTCCCACTTTCATTTGTCTTCAGATTGAGTTCTTACTATCTAGGCCTAGTTGGCTTGGTGTGTTGCTAGGTACGAACCAGGCAAAAGGTTTTATATTTAGAGGCTTTTTGTAACTACAGTACAGACATCACAGTCATGAGTCTGGCATTTGCTTCATAGAGAGACATTACAGAAAGTGTTGAAAACAGTGAATCTGAGGAATTCAGGCAAGTGTGCTAATTTATATGTCACATTGAGGGGAAAAATAGAAAAATCAACAGGCAATTCTATGCTACATTCTCGAGGGTGTTATTTTTCTAGATTTGAAACAAAAGCAAAAAATAAAATCTATTGTAAAAGTATCTGTATCCTTAAAAACTAAGAATCTTTATATAAAAATTGACAGTCCAACAAACATTAGCATTTTATCTTCCCTCCCTCCCCCGCCTTAGTCCTTAAGGCTTAATGAAAAAGGTCACATACTAATCAGACAAAGCGAGACAGAATGCCTCTAGTATCAAACCACCAAGGCCTCTCTTTTAGTTAATAGTCTTACTGTATATGTCAGCATTATTTTAAGCAGAAATTGGTTGCCTAAAAAGAATGATCTAGTGCCATTTGAGACAAACTATGGTATGTGTAGGGCTAGCCGGTAATGACACAAAGGAGATTCACACCCTTCTAGTGTAACTGCTGAAGACCAGGTAGAAATCCTGACAGCACCAAATTTTTTTACAGTATACCAGTACTGGGTGAACAGACTCTGACTTCCACACTACTTCCATACAAAGTCCTAACATTTAAAAGACAAATCAGAAATTCATTGAAACATTAGTTGCCACACTTCACAGTTTGAATATGAAGCGATTAGAACAGTGTCATAGTTAGGGGGGCTGAGACCAGTTTAGCATGANGAAACAGAGACTATACAATAGACAGAAGTTCTTGGAGCAATATTCCAATGCTTTTATATAAGTAAAAAAAAAAAAATAATATTTTTTGCTAATGAGCTTTAGAGAAATGTCCTGCTGTTTGTTTTGTTTTGGAGGGAATTGTTTGTCATTATACCTTTTTTGGCTCTTAAAGTTTTTCTCCAGAGTGTTGAAAATATTCCATCTGTCCAATCATTTGTTGCCACATCAAGATGACCAAACATTTGTGAAGCAGTTATAGCTTTAGGATTCATTCTCATTTCACGATGTGGCTGTCCACAATCTATGAAGGGAGATCCATCAGTTAGTTTTGGTATTTCTTTTCAACAGTGAGACAACTGTGACAAATTCAAATTCACTACGCTCAAGTGTATAGTTTAATATGCATTAACCATTATAAGAAGTTGCATATTTACTTGGAAAACTGACCTTTGCTATACATCAATATTTTTTAATTGAAGCTGTCAAAATTTGAAGTAGAACAAAGTTCTGAAACTTTTGGAAGTACAATTCACATTTCATAGATTCATTTGGAACAGAAAAGGAGCAAGATGAAATTTATTCACTTGGTTTAATATTTTGAAGGCTTATCAAACAAGAGAGCTTTGGTTTGGATGCACTTTTAAAAAATCTAATGACTAAATATCAGACTGTTTTTTGTTTCTCGCTGTTGTGCACTTGCATAAATCTTGGACTAAGCAAAGCTATTTGATATTTGCATAAACCTGCAAAGTCTCTTAGGCAGCTAATTTCTGTTTAGCCATACCATGATTATAGGACCTTTATATTTTCCTCGTTAAGAACAGCTTTAAAACTCTATGCTAGACATCCTTAGAAAATACAGTATTAAAATTTAATCAGGAGTCGGTAATAAGATGTTGAAAAAGTGAGCTAAAAAAAGCAGCTTATCTTTAAAATCTTAATTATAATCAGAGTTCACTAAGATGTAAGATGGAAACCTGGCAAATCATGTAGTTTTACATTTCATGAGGTTGTGTCAGAAGATTAGCTTGAAAAAAGTACTGTGGTGGCTTTGAGTAGTTAACATCTCAGTGCTGCAGAAATAGAGGAAACTAGTGTAATGCAATTATCTCTTCTTTCAACTTTTTTTTGTTTTTTTTTTTCCCCTAAATATAGCAGTCATTTACACTGCAAAGTAGAAGGTCCAGTGTTTCTTATGCACACTAAGGTACTGCATGGATGAGAGATTGGCTGAACCATTTTTTACAGAAACAATCAATTTTTGGAAAATTGTATAAGCAGCCTACTGAAGTCTGTAAAATGGGGTTACATAAACTTACCTCAAAAGATACCATTTTTTTATTCCCCCAGCTATGAGCTTTTAGTTTCATAAAAGTAAACAGAAGTTTTTACTACTAATATTTTTATTCAGAATTGAAGAAGACAAAACGACACACTCACCAAGCATCCACCCAGGACCCAAAATGAATACCCTTGGAGACTTTGTCACTGCCTAAATGAGGAACTATCTCCTAGCAGCCACAAATGATAGAATTAGTTATTTTATACTGCAGAAAAAAAAAACCTCTTGTTAATTGTGTACAAAATGACTAAATCTTTATGATTAAGGGAAGGTTTCAGCATTGCCTCAGCCCAACCTGTGAGATGCTTGTTCAAGCTGCCTGCCCAGACAGTACTATTTCTCAATGTTTATAGCTTAAGAACTTCTGCTATAAGTAACATAATATGGAAAATATGATATGTATTATAAGGCTTTGAATGACAGATTTTTTTAAACTTTTAATAGATAATATCTATTATCACAATAATTAGTATCACAACACACAAATTGGTTCTTCCAGTAACACGTTTTCTCAATGAAATAATGAACTTTCCATGAAGAAACAACATGGTCTAAAGTTTACAATATAACAGTTTAATAACAGATTACAGTAAAAATACTCACATACCTGTCATGGCTTTCATTAAAGTGTGAATGCAAACAGTTTTTCCTGCACCACTAGGACCTAGAGTCATCAATCCATGTCTTACTCTCTGGGTTTCAAAGAGCTGGATCATTTTCAGCTTCCAAGGAGGATGACAAACAAGCCCAGCTTCCACCACCTATAGATAGTGACAATCAAATTCCTACTATTTTAAGGCACAAGATACTATGATGCTTTACCAAAAAAAAAAAAATAAAAATCCATCTTCAGCAGAAGACTACACTCCTTGTAAAGGCTTTGTATATACAAAAACCTGTTTGGAAGAAAAAGGGATATTTGGCATTCAGATATGTATTCAGAAAAATAAAAGAAGATAAACCATCTTTAATTTCAGTCTTCTTAGGGTTGTCACATCATTTTAAGGAAAAGCCAAGAATTTAGAAACACTCTTGTCAGCGATGCCTTTCATAGCCACACTCGCCTCTCAGAGCAGTTGTCTTTTTTAGGATGATGATGACTTGCATTACTAAATGCTTACAATGGCCAAAAGTCTTCCTGTAAAATATTTTGAAAATATTTCTCAGTGTACATCCAGACCTTTGAGTAACTTCTTAATACTATCCTTCTAAGAAAGGAAATGATGTTTTAGAATCAAATATCATATGCTTGTTTACTACTTTATATTAGTTCCAAGCTTAAAAAACGTTCTCTCATTATAATGGTATTGCTCTTGCTTGTGAAAGTGACTCAGCTGGAAGTGAACAAGAAAGATTTTGGCCAGTGGAGAAAACCTAGAACTATTTCTTAAGGATTCATAGCACACTGTATGTTGTTGATACTCAAAATTTTATAAAAAATCAAGATCAAGTTTTAAAAGTGAAGCTCTCAAAATAACAAATATATTTTAATTCAAGTACAATTTCTGGGTTTAAATTGTATTCCACAAAAAAAAACAAACCCCCCCCCACAAAAAAAAAAAAAAAAAAAAACAACCAAACAACCAAACAAAAACAAACACAAAAAAAAACCCAAACCACAAACTCAGAAAATACTATCAGTAAAAACAGGACTAACTTTTTACTGATAAGATAAAACTCAGTTTTTACAATTACTGTCATGTGTTCAGTCAGAACCATGGAACTGGCACTACCACTTGCTATATTACTTGCATATCATGCCAGTTCAACTTATTTATCTCACTCTGCAAGGAAGCCAAGAACAGAAGGCAGCAGAGGATGAACTCATCAACAGCAACCACGAAGTATAAGCTGTCACCAACTCCTCATCACCATGAAGAACACCACTGTTGAAGCAATGGGGTTTGTAAAGCACAACAAAGACACCAGATGCACCATTTTCATCGATATATGATAAAACTGTTATCATTTACATCTTAACTTGATTTTGTCCTAACCTGTTTTTAGTATACTGAGTCATGATAGCTCTGAAAATACAGCAAAGAGCTCTATTCAATAAAAAGTTAATTCACTTCCAAGACAAAGCAGACAGCCTGCCATTTCTGGTTTCTCCAGAGTTTTAAATTTCAGCAGTATGAGAAAAATATGCCAAAATAAGCTAACAAGATGTGCAAACACTGTCATAGCACTAAAAAGGCACCGTGAGATCCCTCGATCTGAACTTTCAATAAATTCTGTTTTACATTAAGATAACCACAGTGCCTAAAGCTCTTCAAATTTCCAACACTGCTTCAGTATGGGTTGACATTACACCCTACCTGAAAGCAAGTGATAAAGGTTTGTTGTTAAAAGGGTTAACACTTGCTATAGATGATTTCACAGATCACTAACACTAGAGCTATGAAGAGTATGTTATTAAGACCTCTCTTAAATTTATTAGGAAATGACAATTTAAAGTATTAGATTCCAGTTCTTCATAGTTTCTCCTAATAAAAGATAAAATTGTGAGTCCTATTTTGAAGCTAACTGTATAAATTACATAAAGCAAATTATAAACAGTAGCTGATGATTAAACTCTTTCTTGTTAGGAAAACCAGAAGCAGACCTCTTTACTTCTATCTAATCATACTAAATATAAATAAATAGCAATACACAAGTTCTTCAGAAATGCACTTCTGATTTTCTCTTTTTTTTTTTTAATTTATTCATGGTGGGGTTTGACTGTTGTTTTGGGGTGGCTTTTTGTTTTGTTTTAGTTTTATTTCTCTCTAAATAATAGATTATTATCTGAGAAATTATTGAAAATCTGGAAAAAAGTTTAATAGAGGTGATGATTTAAGCGCACATAGTTCATTAGCCTTCTATATCCCACTGATGTTCTTAAGTTGGCCCTACTGAAATGTTCCTAAAGATCTAGTGGGAGATGAAACAGACAAAATATCATTTTCTCTCAAGCTCATGTTCCAAATGTTAGACTTCATACAAATATTAAGTGCTGTGTCACATAAGGCAAGCACATATACATGCATTTTTCAAACTGGTCATCGCAAACAGCTCACAAGAAAAGCACAGGACACCAAAATCATAATTCAATGAGATCCTTATGAATAAAATAAATAATAATCTGCCAGTGATAAAGAACTATGGAAAAGCTTACTCTTCCTCTAAATAGTAAAACATGTTATTATCAGCTGGTTAGATTTAATACCAATAATCTTCATAGATGTCACATCATGACAGTTATGCCATAGTAGCACAGATCAAGAGAAACTTTACCTGTTTGTCAATGGCATTTTCCAGTTCAGGGTAGGCTACTTTATCCAGCTGGATATCTGGAAACAGATCTTCAATTAGACTCAGGAATAAGGGTTCATCTTCATCGATCTAGTGAAAATCAAGGACAAAAACCTCGCAGATTAAAACCTTTTTTATTTATTCCTTAAAAATCTTAAAAAGCAGTCTAAAGCATCTTAAAAAGCAATGTCTAACTCTTGCAAAGATAAAGAAATATTTGAAAACAAAAGGAACCATTTATGGTAACCCCCAAGGTGCTAAACACTCCAGTAGCACACAGCAGAATATCACATGACACTTCTAATGATCAACAGTTATTGAAAATAAACCACTAACATACAGACTGAATTTATTAAACTAGATTATAGCAATAACATTTATTAAAAGTATTTGTCTAATGTTTAAAAAAGATAATAAAGGAGATGAAGTATCACAGCAACAGAAGAGATATTGTTGGCTATTTAAGACAGATGAGATGGTGGTCATTACTGTGAATAACAAACTATTTCAAAAGAGTGGCTAAATACTTAAGGACAAAGGTTCTGAAGAGTTTACTACACAGATTTTTATTTGGTCACTTATTTCTATAAGTATCAGGGGAAATACGTAAAAAGAAAAAAAATCTGAACAATTCGAGGTGTTGTGGTTTAACTTGGGTAGGCAGACAAGAATCACACAGCCCCTCCTCAGTCCCACACAAGGTACTATGAAGAAAATGAATTCTATCCCAGGCACAGCCAGTATCCACAACCACCAAGAGAATGGAACATTTCCAAGATAGCTTCAGTGTAAAGGCCACATCCAATCTTCCTGGGATCACCTCAAGAGATTTAAACTGATTTCAATAAAAGACACGTAGCTCCGAAGTGCTGTTTAATTAATTTACCAGACTCTTGGAACTTACTAGTTTAGACAAGTTCATGTCTCTCAGCACATGCATGACAATTGTGGATTCAGTATCTGTGGGATTTGCTCTTTTTGCTGCTCCTAATGTACGTAGCACTGACAATATATTCCGCAAGCCAAAATCATAATGCACCTAGAAGATACACAAAGTTTGGGAAAATTTTTCCTGAGTAAACAGAAAGGTGTGGATTTCTTTGTGAAGTGATATTTGTGGCACATATGGCCTCCTAACATCACTAGCCTTTGGCTGTGTGACTATAGATGTCCTCATTCCCCATCTCTGTTATCATCTACTAAACTGTAAAGTATAACAGAAAAAAAGAAAGGTATTCACAAATCTTTGAATCAAGATAAGGTCCCCAAGGACTATGATGAAATAAACTAGCAGTATCCCTCTGAATTCTCTGTGGGCTTTGGAAACTGAATTTACTTGAGAAACACCGAACAAGCACAGGCAGCACAAACCAAATGCCTCTTAATCCACTCTATGAGACCAGCTAACATATAAGCCCTTTATTTGCCTCAATCATCAAAATTCATTTAAGCTAAATCTTAATAACAACCAGTATTCTGAATGATGGTCCCATTCTTGTACAGATAACCCATTGCATATGTAAATCCTCCAGGACAGCAGCGGGCTGCACTTAGTGAACATGAACTTTTCTGTTTTCTTCACAGATACTAATAATTTGTGACATAATGTACAATTTTTCCCTAAGATTTTTCCTTATATGTAAATTATTACCTGCTTTGACAATTGTTCTTCACACAGCTTGTACAGTGTAAAGAATTTCCTTGCCAATACAACATTAGCAATGAAACCACAACTAGCCAGTTTGACGCGAATTATGATTTGACGATCAGGAACCATCATAGCCACTGAACGGAAATTGATCTTCAAGTTTTCAGGAAGTTCTTGACGTCCAGCATATCCCGGATTCTGGACAGAAGAACAGGTTTTGAAGTCAAACATGCCTTGCACAAATAGAGAAGTCAGCAAAGGAATGTGTTATCTGGTTAGAGAAACATAGCTTTTTGGCTTTAAATCATGTGAAAATGAATTGCTGTGCAGATTTACCACTGGATCTCTACAGCATTTTAGCTTCCCTTACATCCATAAAATATGAAAAATGTTCCACTGTAATGCTTCAAAGCTGTATTTGTCTTCTACATCCTGGTTTTACTGGCTACTTCTACCTATAACTTTACCGCCATTTTTCTGTATTTGTAGCAAAAAGCGTACAGAATGCAGCACGCAGGAGTAACCTGACATTGAGATGACAAAGTGTATTTACAGAGCAGGCTTAATTTCTTAATTGCATGTGATTCAAGACCCTGTAAAGTGTGTTTGTAGTTGTCCTGGTCTGAGTGAGAACAGAACTAATTCTGTCTGGTGATTTTACTTTTCAGCTCAGTTCTTCTAACTAACTGCACTGTCTGAAGTTAGCAGCCTGTTTTCAGACAGTGTCTGCTGCTGGCAGTGATAGCACCCCATGTTTAGAGCTACTATCAAGGATTGCTGTGCAGACCAAGGCCGCTGCTGGATCTTGTGTACAACATTGGGGTGCAGGAAAGTGAAAGGTTGCCCCTGCAGGGAGGAGCAGACAGGGCAGGTGACCCCAAACTGACCAATGAGGTATTCCAGCCCATATACCTCATATTTGGTATAAAGCAGAGGGATCTGGAGGGTCTATGTGCTCCTGAGCTCATCTCCCGTCTTGGGCTGCTTTGCCAGCTGTGCTTGGCTTGGCTCAGGTCCTCTTTTGGTTCCTTCATCAGAGCATCCAAGGAGGACTCTGTCTGTTCTGCCTTCAATCCCAACTGGTGTGTTCCTGAATCCGGTACCAGAATCCAGCTCCTGAACACAGCTCCTGTCTGCTGCGGGGCCCAGTCTGGGACTCCACCAATGCTGTTCCACAGCATCAGTGGTGATATAATTACCATCAGGGGGTTGGGTTCAACACTGGTTTTGTGTATATTTGTACATATTCCATTTTTATTATTATTTTCATTTTCATTCAAGATGTTCTAGTTTCCTTTTCTAATCACTAATTCTCTCTCCCTTATTCCCTTTCTATTCCTCCTTCAGGAGGGAGGGAGAGGGTCATCTGTTAAAGGTCTGACCCTAAACCGTGACAGTAGTAATGCTCAATGTTCATAAACTGTCAGCAAGTTCTGAGTGACATAAGAGTTAGCAAGTACATTTAACATACTGGGTTAGAAACAATTATTGTATAATCAACACTGGCATATTAGACATCTACTGAATACCTACCATAGTAAGAAAGATGCCAAATTCTGGGTTCATTTCCACATTATCCCCATCAGTAAAAATAAAGGTTTTTTTATGTTCCTTCTTACATGTCAACACAATTGCAATTTGCTGTGCAGCTACTGATAGTACTGGTAAATCAATACGATTGAATTCATCAAAGCAACCCCAGGAGCCAGACTGAGCAAGACCTTCAAAAAGGAAAGCAACCAAACGTCTTACCATTTTGTTAACACTTTTTTGGTGTAATTCATAAGCCAAAAAAAAAATCAGGTTAACCTACCTGAGGGGACAAAAAAAATATTTTTGACACATTCTATTTTTTTTTTATATGCTTCTTCCATTGTTGATCCCAAAACTTCACACCTCACCTTGAGGTGAGGCCACTCTAACACTGAGTATAGCAGGACAATCATTTCTTTTGGCCAATTAGTTATACTATGCTTAATGCACCCCAAGATACATTTGACCTTTTTAGTTAATATCTTACCTTTGGATCACATCTTACCTTTGGATCACATCTTACCTTTGAAGATCCTCCCAAGTCCTCGGAAATCCATCTGGTCTGAACAGTTGAAGACGACTACATACTTTCCAAAGCACCGTCCCATGTCTTTGATGGTTTCAGTTTTTCCAGTTCCTGCAGGTCCCACAGGTGCTCCACCCATGTTCATGCCTAAAGCTTGAGCCAAAGTGATGTAACATCTAAAAGGCAACGTGTTATCATCACTTGGTGGGCTGCAGTGCACAGTTTTTGGTATAGTGGCAAAGGAAATTGCTCCACATGTTACACGAGGAAGGTTTAATTTAAGGAGATCAGAAAAATGATGAAATTGCATATTTCTAAATACAATTTAAATCAGTAAAAAGGAAAACTTTTCCCTCAGACTCTTATGCAAGTATTAAGCTTTATCTCCTCATACATGAAGTGGAAGAACAAATTAACTTCAATAATCAACAACCTGAAAGATCACAAGAAGTGAGGGGAGAAGATACAAGGATGCTGCCTATTTTAGTTTGGTTAGCTTAGTTCTTGAACTACTTTAGCTGAAGTAGTTCTGAACTAAAATATACCATGGAATACAATAACAAAAAACAACTAACCTTTCCTTGCTCATCCATCTTTAAAATTTTAGTATAACATCCAATTTTCATATTAAACTTCTATGTGTAATTCAGTAAAACACGAGCTAACATATCTACATAAAAGGTCTAGAATTTGCTGAATGGAATGTTAAAAAAACTCCAATCAACTAACCAAACAAACAAACAAAAAAAAAAACAAAAAAACCCCAAACATAATTAAAACAAACACACCACCAAAAAAAAAACCAAACCCACACCTCAGGGGAAAACAAAAAAGACACACAAAAAAAAAAAACAACCAACAAACAAAAGAACAAACATACCAAAAACAGCAACCCAAACCAAAACACAAAATAAACCACCCAATGACTTTATTTTGCCAACGACTTATAACTTACAAATGACTATATAACTTATAAAGCATTCTTCATGTTATTGCAGTGAAGTAGGTAGAACTCTCTGTTAATGAGACTGCAATTCTTTCAACATCCTTCTAGATCAAACATCTCCAATCTATTGCAGATTTTTTTTTCCCCCCTGTATAAACTTCCTTAGCTGTTTTTATTAGCTTGCCTGTAAACACTTTTGTCCTGTATCTCTCTCTGATTACTGTATCTGTTGAAAGTACTTGATCCTCAGGTATATCAGTCTCACATACATGAGAATCAGACCCACATATCATATGTGGGGACCAAGTCAGTACGTGGCCAAAATTAAGCTGAAAGTTATTCATACTGTAAGGCAGAGAAACAAAAATATTCATGTGTTCCATGTAAAATTACTGACTTTGGTAAGATTCTGAACGATAAAGTCTGCAGAGATCTTTTTTTCATCCAATAGAGTAAACTCTTGAAATGTCTAGGTTTGGTGTCAAAGAATAAAGGAATAAAATCAGTCTTTTTCACCTGTCTGTAAGAGGCGTTATGACAAGCCTGTCAGTACAGCCCAAGAATTCGTTCTGGTATGTGAAACGCACATCAGTGATCTTAATCGTCATTTTATCAGAGTCTTCATTAAAATAAAATCTACACTGTTTCAGCCACTCGAAATCTGTAGGGCTCTTGATATGCATGCAACACTAAGAAAAGAGGGGAAAAAAGGTTGTAGTATTCATGATTAACATTTACTTTTTCATTTATATTATCTAAGTAGTACTGAAAAGGCAGCATTGCCACCAAATGGCATAAACAGCTAGTAACACAAGAATTGCTAATGTGTTTTCGCTGTCTCTGAAACCCATACTAAGACAAAGGATCTTCAGGCTTCAGAGGAGTATGTCAAAATTCTAAATACAAATGAACAGTCCATAAGCCTCAAACATGAGTCATTAAGTTCAGTTAACACTGAAGCTGCCATTTCTTTCACTAATGTCTACCATTTTATTTTTACATATGAGTAGGAAGCATGTATTGTGATACTTGATTTCAAAAGAAGTCATGAGAATTGTACGAAAACACACACAAATTGAGAAAAGTACTTCAGGACAGTATCATTAGTTAAAAAATTCAGCAGAGCTGGGAGTAATTCCCAGTAATAATTTGGTATGCTATTGAAACCAGAACAGAGAGAACAGCAGCTTAAACCAGCTTCAAACTTTATCATTAATTGTAACTCTACATTCATTTTGTTTACTCCTCAAAGCTTGCAATGTAGTCTAGAGAAAGGACAATGACTTGCAACACAATGTATGAGGAAAAAGTCCCTAACTGATCATGCAGCAGGGACATCTAACTTCAGTGGGCCAACATAAAGCATTATCAAATTCTGCTATTGCTTGAGGGAGGGGAAGAAACAGTGAATTACTTCCTTACTTGCAGGAAAACCAAGACATGGGTTGAATCAACATCAGCATTTTTATAATACTACAGATCACAGTTATTAGAGTCCTGAAATAAAATGTTTAGTTTAAGAGGCAGGAGTTCACGGCTATAATAGCATTTTTGTCTTGTCCTTTTACATTGTTTTACATGGAAACCACCTGATAACTCATTGTAAATTTTTCAGTACTTACCAGACCATCAAAAATGTCCCTCTGGTGCACATGAATAGTGATTAATGTCTCATATTTAACTCGCTCAACTGGGTTAAGGTCTTTTGTTGTCATATCTATCAGCATGTTTAGAAGATCCAGGAAAAACTTGTTCGTCTTTCGCATAATTTTTTTATCATACCTGGCATTAGTCAGAGCTTTTTCTGAGTCTCTTGTCCAAATCATTTGGATCCCCAATAACCCAACCTTAAGAAACATAAAAGTATGTGCTTCATAATCTTTTCTCTTTGGCCTAGATATCAATTCACAAACACAGACAAATGAAATAAATGGATTTGTTACTATTTGTATAAAATTATTTTTTCATGTATCCATACGGAGGTCATTGAGTCCATGCATTTGTTTTGTGTCCCAATTCCATTCATAAACACACAGTTAAGTCCACACTTCAGTCTCATAGATGTTGCCCACAATGCACTGCTGATACAACTGTATAATTGAATTTACAGCATATATATAAATTCTATATAAAATTAATATGCCTCATATGTAATACCTAGTCAATGAATAAATAATATTTCCATTTTAAAAGTTTCTTCAATAATTCACAAACTCTTTATTCTGTCTTCAACAACATTCCTGCAAACAAGTGAAGAAGCTTCTACTTAGAAAATAATTTTCCCTCAACACTATTCTCAGCTCTAAACCTTCAACCATATATAGTGTTTTCCTGAATATATAAACAAATATACAATTTGGTACTTTTCCTCCAGTAGTCAAGCTTTAGGGCAAGTTTTCTTCTTTTGGTTTTAGATTTGTAAAGTGAAAAGACTGAGGTGACTAAAACAAATTTTAATATCAATTTTGCATTTATGACACTGGCTGCAATTTTGATGTCAAAGACAAAAAAAAAAACAAAACAAAACAAAACAAAATGACAAACAATCCACGTGATATAAATCTGTGCACAATTCTTCAGTGATTTAGCAATGATATTACCTGGGCTGGGTAAGTAGAAAGAAATTCCATGAGCTGGAAGTTAGTTTCCTGGATGTTCACAGCTGCCTGGCGAATAACATGATGCAGTGACAGTTGGGATTCCTTCAACAGAGAACTGAGCCACACTTCTACGTTACCTTCAGCCATTACAGGTCTAGTGAGCTCTATAGTCTCACCCTCGCGTGAAGCAATTGACAGTATACGATCATATATCTAATAAAAACAAAGAAAGAACATTTTGTGTGTATAGATTATCTTTACCAAAACTATCTGATTCTCCTGCCATCACTTCATTAGACTTATTTAGGTAACATATTATATCAACCTGTTAAGTGAAATGGAAAAACAATTAAGTCATTAATTTTTGCATGCAGAAAGGCTTTAAGCAAAACACTGTCATTTAAATGAGGAGTCAAACTCCAATACACTGACAATTCCTGAATTTTACTTGAGTTTCAGTGACAACATCCACTTTCCAGTCAAAATAAAGGAAACCTTCCACCACTACTGATGGGTTAATGTCCTAATAAAATTCAAAACCTTAAAATCAAAAATAATGGCAACAAAAATGGTCCATCAAATTTCAAGTGCATGGGGAACTAGTGAATTTCTAAGAAAATATATACATGCACGGGAAAAAAATATTTTGTTGTTGTTGTTATCTTTTCCTGTAAAGGATATAAGAAAATTGTTCTCCAAACAGCTTGTTTGATTTGATATTAAGGATAACTCAGAGAAGAGTAATTAGATAAACTTTTTCTTACAATCAAAAAATGAATTAAAAAGTACAAATACAGGTAATCTAAAGATACATATATGCTCATAAGGAACCAGAAGCTTATCTGAGAGGATACTAGACTATACTGAGCCATAGAAGATATTTCAGTACGTGGGTGTTCTCCTATTACATAAATGGGGATATGAAACTAAATCTTAAACAAGGAAAGCATCAAATAGTTGATGAGCTTGCTAAAGCAGTTGAATTCCCTATGCACCCAGGTACCTTTCTAATTTAGTAAGTATCTTGCAGTGTTAATCTGAAAGACTGTAACATTGAGGTGCGGGCAGTACATACCCTTTCGTGGAACCTGACAGTTTTAATGTTGTCAAAGACATTCAGCAGATGTGCCTGTATGTTATGAGAGTCTGATGCCTGGCCAAGAATTTCTAAGAGAGCAGGATCTGACACAAAGAAGAATCGTGGAAATAGGAGACGCTTTCTCTCCAGGTACCTGCAATTTTTTAAAAAATTGGAGATGAAGGGGTTGATAGTAAGTGAATGAGATTAATTTATACATCCTTTCTTTTAAAGGTGTCATTTCTCACTATGTATCATTACAATTTTTATCAGTGACGATGACAACAACTCTTATCCATTGTACCTTCATGATAAGTACCTGTTTTAAAGCTACTTTTAGCATCAGGAATCATTTCATGGAAAGCTTTCATAATTTGCTATAATATAAGCACCAGTAAAAAGAAAAGAACCTAATTCAAAATAAAATATTTTTACATTAAATCTGTTACTTGCTATTTAGGTCTCCCATAATGATTTTCTCCCAGACTCTTGAGGGATCTGGATAGGACATAAAGATCTAGAACGGCTTCTGGATGAAACTAGGCTGAAACAAGTTTTGTTCTCAACAGACACAGACAGTGGCAGTTTAGTCACAAATCAAATACTTACCAGTGAGCTGCTAGTAATTTCTCCAAAGGTATTTCATCATCCTGATAACTTGTTTGCTTAGTTCAGATAAATTCATAGCAGAATAAGAACATGATCTTTGCAGAGTCTGTGAGACAGTATTCAAGCAATTGCCCTTTCCCTAGTTACACAATTCACAACCATCAGCCCAAGAGTGTGGTCTTCTA
This sequence comes from Chloroceryle aenea, assembly GCA_013399075.1. Taxonomy (NCBI): domain Eukaryota; kingdom Metazoa; phylum Chordata; class Aves; order Coraciiformes; family Cerylidae; genus Chloroceryle; species Chloroceryle aenea. The sequence goes on from VWZY01008018.1 coordinate 16,754, forward strand.
GTAATCTTACCCTGTGAGTGATTTCTGACAAATTTCAAGCTGTTCTAGTAAATGTGGTAGCAACTGTCCCATGGTTTCATCTCCAATGCAGCACTGAACAACATTAGGCATTTCATGAGCTCGGGCCATGATCCTCACCCAGGATTTATCAATGTTAGAGAAACGCTTTGCTTCCTGTTGAAACATGATGATGAATGTGGAAGGGAAGAAATGGAGGAAGGAAGAGAGAAGAGGGAAAAGGCACTTCCTCACAGAACTGGCACCCAGTAATCTTCTCACTAGTAATGCTATGTCCAACTTCTAAAGATTTTTCAGCTTAGAAAAACACAAGTCTTTCTGCTTACACAACACACCCTATTTTATATTTGATTGTAAGGCCTGCTATCTACTTTCTCTTTCAAATATTCTTAGAGAAAAAGACAGAAAGCTCATTATGATTGAATTGTACAGTTCAAATTTTTAGATTTTTTTTTCCAAAAACTAAAGTTAATTCTTTATTGGAAAAGCTATGTAGGAAAGTTTAAGATGAGGATTCCTTGGTACTGTTAGGTTAGTGGTAGGTACTGCTAAGCTAGTTCAACTACACTGGGATACTTCTAGGCACAACACATATTGGTTAACAATATTACAATCTAGAAATAGAAAGATCAAATAGCTCACATAATTTTATTATTTCTAACACAATACTTCTGTCAGCATTGTTTACCTAAGTTTTGTTGAGTACCAAAAATGTTAACATTACTGCATCAATTATGAAATCACAACTAAGTTTTACCCTTAAAATGTAAAAAAAATCAACCAACCAAACAAACAAAAACTCAAACTGAAAAAAAAGCATGTCTGAAAACCTTTGGAAGTTGCTTTGCTATGTCACCACCAACAAAAACAGCTTCTAAATAAATCCACAAGTTCTGCACAGTCATCCAGTTCTCAATGATATCTGTTGTGTTGGAAAGATAGTGCACCCATTTCTGAATCTGTGTCTTGAAGGGCATATTGTATCTAAAATAAAAATAAGACACTTGCTTTATTTCAAGATGGAAACAAGTATTTTGAAGACAGCACATAAGGATGAGGAATAATTTTGTTTCTTACAGTTTTGTCAAGTGAAAGTATAAAAACTCTTGACTCAATTCAGCTTGTTAGCAGCTATAAAGAACATTAGCTCCAACTTTGTATATATGGTGCATAGCACAGCTATGATCCAACAGAAGCTGAATAGGAGCAAGGCTTCAATTTTACTCTAAGGTAAAGTGGTTTCAAATAGGAGCTTTGCAACATCTTGAAAGCTGCAGGCCTCCCAGAGGCACTTATCAATGGAATTCCTGCTTTTTGAACATCTGCTTGATGACAGGTTCTGTGTTTCTTATTTTCTCTGTGGGCTTTAGCATGTGAAACTTGATAAACTGAATCTCATTTTAACTGGGATTTTCAGCATCTTCAGTATGAGGCAGTGACCTATCACAAGGGGCAGAGTAGCAGTGCCTGCAATGCCTGTATTATGCCTGCTACAAGTAGGAAGTGTTCCCCTTTATTCTTTTCACCACTTTATTTCAGCAATGAAGACTGTCCAGTTGATTATTCAGGAAGTCTGAACTGTATCCACATCTTCTAAAATAATACATTGGAGGGATACAGACAGTAAGAACTAGCGCATGAACAATTCAAAAACAAGCAAGCCTTAGTTTTTATCCAGATGCTTATTTTCCTTCTCCTCTTGTTAAGATTCGTTCAATAAACCAAAGCCTTTTGATGGTATTTCTATCCCCATGCCCCACCCCCCTTTCCTGTTACCTGTTATTCATGAGAGAGCCAAGAATCATCAAGCTGTCCTCCATGGTTGCAATTGTTTCTGATGTGCTGTCACCTCTTAAAAGAAGTTCCCCACGGGTTTTAAAGTTTGTGAAGGTAAATGTTTTGTTGTCCCATTCAGCTATCACTTGTTTCAACTTCTGCTCAATATCTCTCTCCTTCACAGCACTTATGCAGATATCCTTTCAAATAAATAGCATGTCAAAACAAGCTCTAAATTTTTCATGTCTCTGGTATACAACTCAAACTCATATCTCCTTTAACCCGACTAAGGCTGATGAGCAACCATTTATCAAGTAGAAAGTGCTATAGACATACAAACACCATAGGTAATAATCTGTATGCCACATCATGATGTGGCCAGCTTTGGAGGAATAAAAGAATAATACAGATTACTGTTCATATACACTTCACATCTTGCAAAGCAAGGCACTCTCACAAATTAACTTCTGGGCCAAGTTGCATGACAGAATGAGGAGCTGACATCACATTATAATGGGGTCATTTTTTTATACAGAAAGCTGCAGTGTTAGGCTATTTCTCTGTTCTTTTTTTTTTACTTTTCAGCTCAGTTCTTCTAACTGCACTGTCTGAAGTTAGCAGCCTGCTTTCCCAGGCTGTTTCTGCCGCTGGCAGTGATAACACCCCATGTTTAGAGTTACAACCAAGGATTGGTGTGCAGACCAAGGCCATGGCCGGATCTCATGTACCACACTGGGGAGTGCAGGAAAGTGAAAGGCTGCACATGCAGGGAGGGGCAGACAGGGCAGGTGACCCTAAACTAACCAGTGAGGTATTCCAGTCCATATACATCATATTTGTATTTTTTTTCCTTCATGATACCTCTATTTCCTCTTTATATCTTAATAGTGGAGCTTCCATTATATTCCTTAGTTTGCATGTTTCACTTTCCACATCAAAGTTGTGTTCGGTGAGATCTGTTATCCGCTTCCAGTGCCGAGGCATCATTGCTTTATTTGACATATGTTCAAGCAATGGGCAACATTCGCTGAAGTCCTCAATGGTCTCCTTTAGGTCAAAATAGGCTTGCCATTCCTTCACACCACGAGGAAGCTTACAGCATCTAAGCAGAAATAATGCAGGCTTTTTCAGACAGTTTCAGATATTCTTTCTGTTACCTATTTAACCATAATATACAGTTTTAACAGTAGACCACATACCTTCCCAGTTCAGGTTACCTGTATTTTGAAGACTCTCTATGTGATTCTGCATGTGAAAAAAAAACATTTCCAGTCTATTTCATTAGCTGGGCAGGCACTTACAGGTTCCCCTTAAGGAATGCAGCTGCATGATTCTAATACACTTTGTCCAAATGTTCTTTAAAAAAAATAGAAACACTCTACATTTTGATTTCATCTTTTGGTGAGGCTCATGATATGAGCTGCTCTGTGCTCTAGAAAAAAACCTAGTTTTTCTAGATGATGCAGGTTTAATCCTTTAAATCATTTGACTCCTGGTTTTATGAAAAGGTAAGCTTCTGTGCATGTAATATATCCTGTTTTGTAGGAAAACTATTCCACAATTCCCTAATTTGTCTTAGACATCTAGGGTGAATCTTATCTCTCAGGAATAACAATATTAAACCAAACAAGTGAAATTTCCCTTCCTAAACAAAATAAATAGAAATGATAACATATATTCCAATCTCATCAAAATGTTATCTAAGATGCATTCTGAGGAACAATAACCCTCAACATTGAGAGGATCAGTATAAATTGGCTCCTTAATTTTATGAATTCGGTAATGGATAATTTTTCAATTAAAATTCACATTTTTCATGTTTCAGTGAACACATGCATGCTTAGGTAAGATCATTAGTGCTAACTAATTATACTATTATTTAAGAAACTGCAGAACTATTTTAAGCATCTTAACCACAATAGCAGTTTCTCACCTGTTCTGAAACTCCAGAAGTTCACTGTTAATTTTTCCAATGTCTAATTCTGACCAAAGTATATCATAGTAGCCACTGACTGTGTCAGTGACATTGTTATATAGATCATAGAGTTTCCGTAACAGATTCAGTTGTTTCTTTATTTCAAGCAGCTGAGGATACTGAGTAACAGGCAAACCAAAAAGATCTTCCCCACCAGTACAAGTAATGTATTTCCGAAAAAGATTATCAAATCGATTCTAAGAAAGAGAAATAAAATTAAATTAATAAAATTAAATAACAAAATATTCAAGATCAATTATCATTCTTAGTGATTTAATCTTAGCAATTAAAATCTCACAAATACTAGAACAATACACAGGAGATATTAACAACTGTCGTGGTCAACAGTTTTGTCAAAAAAATTATGTAAGAGAAGTAGCTTTTAGTTCGGTTGAGGGCACATCTTTAGACAAGGAGGCCATTTACTCTATGTGGCACAGTGACAGAGCAGTAAATGCCAAGCTTGCACTTGAGAGAGGTGGAGAATGACACACAAAGCAAAGTGGATGCATCAAATTCTACTTCTCCAAGTATGCCGTGCAATTATTTTATTGAAGGGTTGAAATAAGAATTACTACTGCCGAAACAGCAAGGAAAACTAAAACTTAATTGTCAACTGCGATGTAACTGAGGGAACATAGTAAGAAGCCAAATGAATAGCACAATGGGAAAGGAAAAGAGGATGGGAAGAAGATTGGGCAGAATTGTATTTCTGAGGAAATGACACAGTACTGAACACAAGAACAGCCTATAGCCAAATACACAAAACTTGAGAGTAGATTCTCATCAGAATACCTGAATATAGTAGCTATTACTAATTATCTATGAAGCCTTTCTCTTAGTTTGTAAAAGATCTAACTTTAACCAGCATTCCCTGCAAATGCACAGAAAAAAAAAAGTACCAAATTCTCTTTCATTAAGTTAAAATAGACTGTGAAATCCCTTAGTATCAATGAAAACTAGTTCAACTACTCTCATTCTCAGAGCCTTCAGGTGTTAGCTTACTTGAAATAGTGTTAAGCAATATTTTAGAATTAACAGTACCTGAAACATAGTAAGCCTGTCATTGGCTTCCTGCGGCTCTAAACCAAGCACCATTGGTCCATTCTAAAAAATAAATAAATAAATAAATATGTAAAGATAAATAAATAAATAGTTACTTTTGAGAGTTAAAATAACTGCAACTTATTTCTCATCTGCATTTTCTAAATGCCAAATTCCAACATTTTTTGCAGCTGCAGGATTCCATCCTTACATCAGATAACTGAACTTAAAGATCACAGTTACTCACTACAAAAACTTTTTTTTTTTCCAAGAACATAAAGGCCATTAGTTGTTTTTTTAATAAAGAAGTTTTCATAGTCATGTAAAACCTAGGCAATGGCAGCTCCTTTTTCAAGTAANTACATTTTGATTTCATCTTTTGGTGAGGCTCATGATATGAGCTGCTCTGTGCTCTAGAAAAATACCTAGTTTTTCTAGATGATGCAGGTTTAATCCTTTAAATCATTTGACTCCTGGTTTTATGAAAAGGTAAGCTTCTGTGCATGTAATATATCCTGTTTTGTAGGAAAACTATTCCACAATTCCCTAATTTGTCTTAGACATCTAGGGTGAATCTTATCTCTCAGGAATAACAATATTAAACCAAACAAGTGAAATTTCCCTTCCTAAACAAAATAAATAGAAATGATAACATATATTCCAATCTCATCAAAATGTTATCTAAGATGAATTCTGAGGAACAATAACCCTCAACATTGAGAGGATCAGTATAAATTGGCTCCTTAATTTTATGAATTCGGTAATGGATAATTTTTCAATTAAAATTCACATTTTTCATGTTTCAGTGAACACATGCATGCTTAGGTAAGATCATTAGTGCTAACTAATTATACTATTATTTAAGAAACTGCAGAACTATTTTAAGCATCTTAACAACAATAGCAGTTTCTCACCTGTTCTGAAACTCCAGAAGTTCACTGTTAATTTTTCCAATGTCTAATTCTGACCAAAGTATATCATAGTAGCCACTGACTGTGTCAGTGACATTGTTATATAGATCATAGAGTTTCCGTAACAGATTCAGTTGTTTCTTTATTTCAAGCAGCTGAGGATACTGAGTAACAGGCAAACCAAAAAGATCTTCCCCACCAGTACAAGTAATGTATTTCCGAAAAAGATTATCAAATCGATTCTAAGAAAGAGAAATAAAATTAAATTAATAAAATTAAATAACAAAATATTCAAGATCAATTATCATTCTTAGTGATTTAATCTTAGCAATTAAAATCTCACAAATACTAGAACAATACACAGGAGATATTAACAACTGTCGTGGTCAACAGTTTTGTCAAAAAAATTATGTAAGAGAAGTAGCTTTTAGTTCGGTTGAGGGCACATCTTTAGACAAGGAGGCCATTTACTCTATGTGGCACAGTGACAGAGCAGTAAATGCCAAGCTTGCACTTGAGAGAGGTGGAGAATGACACACAAAGCAAAGTGGATGCATCAAATTCTACTTCTCCAAGTATGCCGTGCAATTATTTTATTGAAGGGTTGAAATAAGAATTACTACTGCCGAAACAGCAAGGAAAACTAAAACTTAATTGTCAACTGCGATGTAACTGAGGGAACATAGTAAGAAGCCAAATGAATAGCACAATGGGAAAGGAAAAGAGGATGGGAAGAAGATTGGGCAGAATTGTATTTCTGAGGAAATGACACAGTACTGAACACAAGAACAGCCTATAGCCAAATACACAAAACTTGAGAGTAGATTCTCATCAGAATACCTGAATATAGTAGCTATTACTAATTATCTATGAAGCCTTTCTCTTAGTTTGTAAAAGATCTAACTTTAACCAGCATTCCCTGCAAATGCACAGAAAAAAAAAAGTACCAAATTCTCTTTCATTAAGTTAAAATAGACTGTGAAATCCCTTAGTATCAATGAAAACTAGTTCAACTACTCTCATTCTCAGAGCCTTCAGGTGTTAGCTTACTTGAAATAGTGTTAAGCAATATTTTAGAATTAACAGTACCTGAAACATAGTAAGCCTGTCATTGGCTTCCTGCGGCTCTAAACCAAGCACCATTGGTCCATTCTAAAAAATAAATAAATAAATAANAGGCCATTAGTTGTTTTTTTAATAAAGAAGTTTTCATAGTCATGTAAAACCTAGGCAATGGCAGCTCCTTTTTCAAGTAAAAATCAGAATTATTTCTTGAAGATGATAAAACACTGGTTGAGCCTGCCTCATTTATATTCTACTGAAAAAGAATATAAGAGCTTAAGTTATTTGTACTTGTATCCAGTATCAGAAAATGCTTCCTACCATCTAACATAATTTCTAATTAATCCAAACCTTCATATTTACTCATGCTAACTAGCTGTTTGTCATGAACCTTAAATGTCTCAAATCATAATCTTTAGGAGCTGATTACCAGCATTACATTCTTTAGTCACATACAAAAAAATAACCATAGCCTACCCTGCACTGAAACTCATAAATACCACATTTCAAAGAATAAACATATTCTTCAGAGAGTAAAGGCATATCCCATTAATAAGTCAACTCCACAATCTTTCTATCACTGTTCCTCAAAACCTCTAACACACAAGAACACTTGCCTGATCATAATCCACATAAAACTGCTCACAGTCTTCAGTAAAAGTCTTCACAGTGTTAATAAGCTCTCCTCTGAACTTTGGCTGCAAAGCAATGAGCTCATTCTGCACTTCATTCGCACGGACTAGCAGTTTTTCCCAAGTGTAGTGCAAAGTGTCCACCTTCTCTGTCTCTTCCTTGGCCACAAGTAGATCATATTTGTTTAACATAGCATAGGATTCCTGACAGAAGGTTGAATCAATAAACACAAAATCTTACGTGAAGTTAATTTTACACATATATGTATGCTAACATTTCAACTTTTTAAGAACAGAGAATGATTTGTTAGAAAATCTGCTATTTTTGCATAGCAATTACCACAGCCCGACAAACAAATACCGAACTGAAAGAAAAAAAAAAAAAAACCAAAAAATACTAGCATAGCTAGTTGTCCTCAAATCCTTAACTTTCACTTAATCTGTCAGAAAGCAGAATGTGTCAACCTTAGTGCAGTCTGCCTCTCTGAAAAACTGTTTCCAATTAAAGTACTCCTCAAATCTACAGGTTTTAGTTTCATTTTAATGAGAATATTTTTCTGATCCATGTCTTCAATCATCTGCTATGACCCAGGATTAATATTACTGGATGTAAGCCACGAGAAGCATCTAAGCAGAGGCCTTCAAGCAAGAAAAGCTTTATTCCATAAAGACCCTTTAAGCCCTAACTTCATGTTTCCAACAAAAAAGAATTAGAAAACCACATCAGAAGTTACCAAAACTAGTATGTTGCAATTATTTCAGATGTTATAACTATTCATAATTCAGAATGAGGAATCTACTTAATAATCCTTTTTTCTTTTTCTCAGAACACTGATCTCCATTTGTAGCACCAACATTTAAACATTCCACATACTGAAGCCCTTAGTCAAGTTTTATAAAAACACAACTGAAATTCACTGGCGGTAAATTAATACAGGGCAGAGTAGCAATTAATCCTATGGTACAACAGTTTAATCTGAAAATTTTTGTATGAAGTAGAATTGTTTCCATTTTTGTTTTCCAGTTTGAAATTTCAGACAGATCGCAAAAATGGAAACATAACTGCCTGTCTGATACCCACCACACACATCAACCTCCATTTCAAAAACCTGAAGCATGACTCGTGCCTAAGGACTCAAGGCTCCTGCCTGAAAAACTGGATGCACAGGAGTACTTGGCTAGCATGTCTTTTGCCTTGGCACCATGTCACATGGCAAACCCAGATAGCTCTTCATAAAGAAATTCTAAAATGTCATCTCCTAAGTGATCCATTACCCATGTCAATTTGACAGAAGGTTCCTGCTGCAGATGTGTCTTGTTTTTCACCATAAACTACCTGTCCTACTTTTGCTTCTTCACACAACTACAGTGGCCTTCACATCTTCCAAGGCTCAGAGATACATTACCTGGAAGTCTCCATGCTTATTTCCATTATTTGTTGGTAAAAGTACATACTACATTCCAAAATTTACCTCAGCTCAGAGAAAACAAAATCAGAAAACAGAAGTGAAAGACATTTGTCTGACAGCAGAAAAAAACTTTTGCATTTCTAAAAGAGAACGTTAAAGTTATCAATATTTGGTAGATAAGAATTCTGCACACGGGTGATCAGGAATCATGAACATGTCTTAAGAAAAAAACCCAATTCTACTGAATGTCTAGTGAACAGTGCATTTTGACAAACTATAGTGTCCTTAAATCCATACTCTGGGTGAGGAATGCAGAGACAGTTACTACCTTTTTTTGGTTTTTTGTTTTCTGCCATTTGACCAGAAGCCCCTACATTCAAATGTTCAATAAATGTATTCCAGTAAGTGAATTTTTATAAGGAATTCAATTCCTCAATAGCTTATTTCACCCATGATATAACTGATAAATCAATAACTCTCTCACATTAACATATAATCTGTCTGACATTAGCTTTCTTCTCTTCTGTAGGCTAAGAGAAAGAGGAAAAAAAAAAATCACAGCTTTTCATACACAAACATGCATTAAATATCTGTATTCTCATCTTTCTCTTACATAAATCACTCGATTTCTGAACTATTCACTAAACCACCTCTCACCTCAACAAGTTTACATTTGTCCAAATTGAAGTTCCATGCAAAAAAGGTTTACAAGAACACAGCAGGACTGCCACCTAACATTTAAATACATATTAAATCATACCTCCTAAAAGTGCACCATCAAGCTTTGACCCAGAAAATAATTCCTCTGTAGACACAGAACCAAACATGCAACATTCCTGTTATCTACCTCAATGGGTCCAACTTGAGTGTCTATGGAGATCTGTAGTTCTCTTATCTCTTTTAAAGCTGACATGACTGTTCTTATATCATCCAGATCCTTGATGCAGCAATTTAATTTCTTGCCGGTTTCCTCTATAAAAGTGAAAATTGCTTCCATCTCTGTTCTGTACTTCTTATTACAATGACACCCCAACGAAGACAGCCAGGCTTTGGTTTCTGCACTCAGCGCTAGCTTCAAATCAGCTAAAAACATTGAATAAGTAATAGATATTTAGATATTGTTTAGATACTGTTTTTTTCAGTCTAACAATCCATGTACAGAGAAGATGAAATCACATTGACATCTCCAAGTGGTTTATAGGATTGCTTGTAATTCAGTATTACTTTCCTCTTAATCTTCGCAGAGTATATCATGGGGCTGGACCCCACAGCTGTCATCTTGTTTGTATATCATTATACACATTTCTGTCCTACACATCACTAACAAATTGGTTAATATTCTCATCTAAGTCTAACATATTTTCAAAATTAATCATTAAAAAATATTG
>VWZY01008018.1:33557-56059 GCA_013399075.1 Chloroceryle aenea
GGCTTGTGAAGGGATGGTTATCCCTTAAACTGTCTCCTAACTTCCAGTAGCAAATACTATGCTGTACTTCATAAATGCCAAGCTGACAGCCAGTTTTCTTCCAAAAAAAAACCTTCATAAATTCTTCATAATGGGACAGAAGTCATGCTGGCTTCATTAGAATTTATATGTGAATAAAACAGTACACTGGTACAATTACTACCAGTTGAATATTAAATACACATAGCTCAATTATACCTAGAGGGGTTTTTTGATGTCTTACCCATTGGAGATATGCTTTCAATCAGACCTAAGTTGTTCTTTATGCAATATTCAAAACCTCATAAATTTCTGTGTAGAGAACACTTAACCCAAACTACGCTTTCAAATCATATATGCAAATTTGCAGCTACACACTTTCCATCCACCATCCCACACTTTGTCATTCATACATTTAATTATTTCTTTAAATGCCTATCCTTACTGCCCAAGAATATTAAAAATAATATATTAGTAACCCTTGGATAGTGATATTAAATTAAGATCTCAATTCTCTTACCCTTTTTGTGGAATTAATAGCAGTGCTGAGTAAAGATACTAATTTAATAATTTCTTTGTTCTCTGAAACACTCTTGAAGTAATTCTGGCTTTGCACCGGATCAGACAAACAGAGTGATGCTGCATCTGACACACTATCTATAATGGCAGATTCAAATACAACAGCAGTTTTAGGACACATATATTGTTTAGGCCAAGCAAAATCCTACAAACAAAAATTAATGCCCTATTTTTCACTAAACATGCATTTTAAAGTCTTCTTATTAATCAAAAAGGTAACTAAAAGTCTAGGTGGCAAATATGCCACAAATTCATAAACCTCTCCATTTTAGATAACCTTCTTCATCTAGGTATTCTGTCAAATTTAGAACAAGTTCCAGTCCAATTTTCCAAATACTATCTTTCTTTTCTCTCACCCTTCCCAAGGTTTATCCTGTACACTTCACCCAAGTGGTTTACTGATATGTCAGCATTGAGCCAATCCATAAATATTTTTATTTTCTGAAATAATGTGGGGTAGACCATAACTGACAATTTAAAATACAAATTAGCATTAAATCTGAGAAGACAATCCTAGCCAGTCCTCAAAAAGGAAAGAAAGATAAAAGGAATGTCTATTAGTTAGCAAATACCTACAAGACTGAACTAGCTATCATTTCTTATTTCATCTCTGGCAAAAGAAATTCTTAGTTTTGAAAGAACAACTTAATTTCTTAACCAGTTCAAGTATTACTCTCCTACTTATAAGATGGACCTAACCTAAAACGAATAAATATATTTTTGAATTATCTGAAACATAAAGCAGAACAATTAATTTGGCATTTCAGACAAAAAAAAAACAAAAACAAAAACAAACCCACACACAACAAAACAAACCACCAAGGTTACCATCTTACATTTCTTTGAATTAATGCCTTCAGTAACTTAATTCCATTTCTGATCACAAAACAGATAAAGTTAAAATCCTTTCAGAATTTTAGTCTATTCAATCCTATACTCAATACAGCAATTCATATAGACATTTCTGTTCAATACCAGGTTTTGTTTTAAGTTAACTTATCCTTCTTAAAGGAATTTCAGCAAAAATTTTAAGATGGTATTTGAATATGCCAAGTTACAAACCATACTAGCAAATCACAAAAGATCTTTTGGGTAGCAATAGTGATTATAAGTGATTTTAGAATTCATTCACAATTTGTGCAGATGCCCAAGCTGGCACCCTAACAGCTTTTCACACGCTGCAGGTGGAACCCAAAGCAGTACAACTCTCTGAGAGGCACAAAAAATACCCTTACTCAAATCTGCACAAAGATAAGTATCTTCAGGCAAGCCTGGTTTCTAATCACAAAGAGGGGTTCTGACATTATTTTATCCTACGTCTTCTCTGAGGTAGTTTAACTTCTATGACATATTCATTCTACCACATTTGCTGCAATTTGTATTTAATGTTCTTTAATGCATTCTGTATAAATCACATTCACCTAACATGCAAATTGAGTGACATCAGAATTTATCATTACCACAAACGTTTTTCTTCCCAATCTCCTTCATTCCATCATCAGAATCACTGTCTCGGCTCTCAGAATGCAACACAGCTGCTTTTATCTCTAACATTTTATTCTAGGGAAGAAATAAAATTTCATTTTCCATTTGCAGTAGTTTTGAAACATTAGTTTGAAGTAAGGCTGTTGAAAACACAAACCTTGCATATTCTCTCCTTACTCCACTGTCCAACTCCTTTCATTACTTTCACGATACTATCTACAGCTTTATTAAGCGTCTGTTGTACCTCATCCAAAGAGGGCGTCATGATGATATTAGGAATAGATAGGTTAATACTAGTCCTAATTATAGGATGAGTGCTTTTTTTCTGCTTAGAAGCATTGTGCTTTTCTAAATGAAAGACAAAAAAAAAACCTCCTTTACATTTTTTTCAAGACATCAAACTAGTCATTCTGATGATATAAACCTATATATACATACATGGTGGTGTTGAGTATTGAGTGTAATTTGTAAAAAAAAAACCCCAAGATTCCTGAATAATTTATAAGATGTGCTGCTATAGACTACCAATACAAGTTTAAACCAAGAACCATGTTATTTCTCTCCATAAAGGTCCTGTTCAGCTTGTTCTGTGCAACTAAACTTTGTTTAGAATTTTTTTTTTTTTTTAATCTGGCTTGTACTCCCAATGAGCATATCAAATGGGCACAAAACCTCCTTAGAGTACCATAATATTGTAAGCCTTATATGCTAGAGAAACCAAATGCCTTTTTTTTTTCTTAAAAACATGTAAGAAAAAAACATTTTGAAAGAGTGTTTCATCATAATGTATAGAAAGATATGAAGGCAATTAGTAAGAGAAAGAGAACACACCTCTTTCTCTGTTGTTTTGTTCATACAGCTTTATGTAAAAGCCAAGGTCAAAAAGATAACCACTCATCAAGACCAGCTTCAGACAGAATATCTGGCTTGAGAACAGTCAGTCCTAAGAGAAAATGCATCACAATGACACAGTCCTACTGTCACGAGAAAAATAATTTGTTTGGAAACACAGCATGTCATCAACTGTGATTTAACAAGATGGATTATTTAAACTCCCTTGTTTTCCCTCTTTTACATCTGTAGCTCTTTTTTACATACGTCTGGAATATTACGTTTATGTATTTCTTTTTACAGTTTAAAAAAGCAAAGTACTGCAATACAGCCACCTAAGAAGTTGATCATGGAAGATACATGGATGCGCTTGCGTATGGTGTCCAGAGTGTTTCGAGTGACTTTCAAAAGGGTGTCAGTATTACAGTGGTTGAAGTAGGAAAGCAGTTCATTGGCTTCTTCCTCTAACAGTTCTAAATCCATTTTCTTCCTCCTTGCTGGAGGAGAGATTCCAGCCCATATCTCACTGGAATAGTGTGAGGAAGTCAAGCTTTTTGATCTTCTTTCCTCTTCTGTTGCTAAAATGTGATAAAACTAGTAAATAAAATTGACTTAGGGGATCTGAAAATACAATAAAGCAACACCTCCACAGGTGTCTGAAACCAAGCTAAATTTTACAGTAGTGCAGATTATACTCATTTGTTATCTGTACCTCAGTCTAACAGTCCTTTTATCCATCTTCTCTACTCAGTACAAGCTGGCAAAAACATCACCAGAATGTAGATATTATTTCTTCTATTCTTTCTCTAGGAAGTCCAGCAATTAAAATAGGACTTTAAGTAACTGCTTCTATGGCATCATCATTTCAACATTCAAGCTGAACTGATAACACTGACTTATTTTGGAGATGATAGATGATCCGCTATCCATGCAAATTCAAACTAGTCTTTAGATGTTAGATACTGAATGATACTTTGGTCAGCTAAGCTACAATATCCTCCAACACAAACAGCAGCATGCAAAAGAAATGTTAAGTACAGAGCTACAATGCATTCTTACCTGCATTTTTCCCCCTTATTTCACCAGTGGGTAAAACTGACTTATCTTCTTTTCTGACCTGTACCTCAGTGTCAAGTAACATGTTAATCAGCTCATTAGCTGCATCTTCCACCAGGGAGCTTTTTAAATGTAATGTCCGAGAACCTTTTATACAGAGCTCCTGTTATCAAACCAAAACAAACATATGTTCTTATCTTCCCAACTCTCATGTCTATTTCATGGTCAGAGCAGCCTCTATTAACACAAATGTCAAGGCTCATATTTATGAATAAAAAAGATCAACATACAACATTATTTTTAAATTGGTTTGTTCCAAACTATTTAGTGTTGGATTCTTTGTTATGCCAAACAAGACATCACGAATGTCTTTCAAAATTGCTGTGGCTTGTTTCCTAAGTCACATGGCTCATCCATACCTAGTATCATGAATCAACCTTTGTAAAGCCTAGTTCCATTAAAGGCTATCAAAACCAAGTGCTTCTTCATTTTCTTAACTTTCCAATGCAAACAGGGAAGATTTAACCTTTCTTTTAAGTATTAGCTAATCATATTCCTTATTTATAGCTAGATGGGAGATAAAAATCTATCAAAAGCTGTATTTATGATTAAAATGCAGAAGAGAAGTATTAACTAGGGGGAGAAGGAATCAAAAAAATTAAATTTAATAAAATTCAGAAATATATTATTGTGCAGTTTTTTAATAGCTGTTGTAAAATTGGCTTTAGCCAACTTTAATTGTTAAATATAATTGCCCTTTTTTTCTTACTATTTCCTCTTTCTTTAAGCCTAATTAAACCTGGCTACCTCCATTAATTAAAAGCAGTAATTGGAAAATTCAACCATTAGCAAAATTCAGGCATTTCCAAATTTTAAGGGACAATCTTTGACCTTCCTAATGATTCAGTCTACTTGAGAGAGAAGACAGATCTGATTTGCAGTGGCACAGAAACTACTAAACAAAGTATTCTGTGGGGTTTTTTCCATAGTATAACTATTTGTGTTTCAGCAAATTCATTAGAAATTTTAAAACATCTGTTAGGTGATAGAATTTATTGTAGTTTTTAATTAAAAGGGACTAGAAATAAGCTTACATTGTTACTATTTTCATTTTACCCATAACTGGGGTTAGTATACCACATTGCTAACTCTAATAGATTGGCTGTTGTAGTGTTGTAATTGCTATGTAACAGCTCAAGTGTCTTGCAGAAGGTCAACGTTAAGCAATATCAATTGCCACACAGTATTGAAAAGCTTTTTATGCTCACTCTTACATTTTTATTTCAGTTAATATAAACTTAAAGCACCAGCCCTACCAGAAAAGCAGCGTAAGACCATTAATTCCATTAAATATTAAGTTTTACTTTGCATTTAACAACAAGGTGATCTGTTTCAAGGGACAAAAGAGGAAAGGCAAAAAAAAAATAAGTACACTAAGAGAAAAGAAACATTAATTTGTAGCAATTATTGCTACAAGAGGCCAGGGATGGGGATTACCTACATGACCTTCTACAATCCTTTCCAAAACAAAGTTTATTTCAAGAGAAAACAAGAGTTAGATATTATATCCTAAAATGACAGAATACCTCACTATTGCCTCATAAAAATCATTCTGACCATTTTTTACTTGTTTACACAGCTTTATAATTGACTAACAACTTGTATGCTTCAGTTAATCCCCCTCAAAATACAAGTATTTTGATGGGCTGAAGAAAAGGGCTTTTCCCAGGATACCTTCACCGAGGTACTTCCGAGTATATTTTGCATATCCCATTACCAACTCAGAATTTGAGATTAACAAAGATATTCAGTACACAACAATTTCAATAGTATGTACTCTCCCAAGCAATAAAATGTGCTTGTTATGGACCTATTCATAGGTGTTAGATGGACAATTCCAAGCTTTTAACAAGCAGCAATGACAAACAAAGAATACTATCACAGAGGAGAAAGATATAAGCTGAGCCATATCATAGCAAAAAAGAAATATCATACAGTAGTTGACTTGATATTAATAAACTCAGAAAATGACATCTCAGCTCAAGACCTCTTTGCATTTGATATTTTTGTTCCTTTTTAAGGTTCCAGCCAAGCAAGCAGTTTCTTACTTCAGTTCCCCATGCATATTTCATTAATTCTGCACTGTTTTTATCCCATAAAAAAGGGAAAATATCTTAATTCAAAGTCATTGAACTCTTCATTATGAAATTTGTATCTAATAACCTTAGTCTTTTGGAGAAATTCCTCACAGCTCAGTGGTTCATCTTCTGGCAACTTACAGAGTGCCACTCCATTCATTTCTTGAAGGACAGCATCAATACGAAATTCAATCAAGTCATTCACTCGGTCAAGAAATAACTCCAGCTCATCTTTTGAAGCAAACAGAGGATCCAAGTTTTAAAGTTTTGAAACAACAGTCTTTGCACAGTCCTGCTTAAATATTTTCTTCAACAAATTATCATATTAAATTTTATATACTTCTACACCTTAATCAACTTCATACATCTAAACATTGCTGGCAAGGCTCACCACTGAAATTATAATTCATCTTTTGCATAACATATGCTCATCTAGCGAATACTATCCATATCGTAAAAGATAACAGGCAAAATATTAGAAATACATATAAGATGACCTTAAAGTATATCCATTTCAAACACAAATACATTAAAATTCAGTGGAGGTACAGGAATACTTGTCCTTCTCCTATAGCATGAACCAGTTACTGCTAGGAGAACCTACTAGCTACAGAAACTTTTATAAATAAAATGTCTAACCTTAAAAAAAAGGTAGAAGCCAAATAATAGCTAGAAGAAAACAATCACTAGGACTTTCACAGTTTAATAGCAATTTGCTTTCAGTGCTGAAAGAGCAGCAAGTTGCCTGTTCCAGATTCAAACTAACTGTATTATTCAAAATCAAATTGAGTGTAATGTCCAGACCTAGTGATCATCTTTTGAAAAGACTACAAGCTCATCTGTTTTGTAAAGCTCTTGCCCAAGATTTGTTTAAAAGTAGCTATCATTTTTTGAATTCAGAATACACAGGACCTTTTGAACACTACACTTGGTTTAATCCTTCCTGACATCCTACCCGTATTAGTAAAAACTTGAGAAATATGTGAGATCAAAAAAGGTTCTTGTATAAAGCAGAGCTTTCATGAAGTACAAGACAGGTGAAAATTCCGATTTCTTTCATGTATAAGCCAGTTAAGTGGAAATCATATAAAGGATAGTTAATAATATAGTTGCATTGGTATGGAAGCAAAACAGAAGTTCATGGAAGGATGCAAGTGACTTACCCAGTTTGTAAAAAACTGTATTAATATATTTATCAATATTCAAGGATGTCCAGGTCAGTAACATTAGACCTGGCTGGATAGCATCATCCACATTTGCTAACCGAGGAGTCATCAGTTGTTCTACAGGATGTTGTATTTTCATTTTAATTCTTTTATATTCTGCCAGCATCATCTAAAATAAACGGAGAATGAAAGCATTAGTTAATATATGCTGATATGAATCTCTTTACATACACGTATTTCAGTTAAGTTTTGGTCCCTACTATACAAAAAAGATGCAGACAGGCTGAAGAGGGTCCAGAGAAAAGGTTGTAAGGATGATCAGAGGACTGGAATATCTGCCTTATGAAGAAAGGCTGAGAAAACTGGGTTTGTTCAGCCTTGAGAAGAGAAGACTTAGGGGAGACCTTATCACCATGTACCAGTACATAAAAAGTGGTTACCAAGAAAATGGAGACCCTTTTTAGAAGGATTGACATGGTAAAAACAAGAGGTACTTCTCGGGAGATTCCAGCTGTACTACAGAATAAAATTTGTCACCATGAGAACAATTAGACATTGGAATAATCTCCTAAGGGAAGCAATGGATTCCCTTACCCTGGGTCATTTTAAGACCTAACTTGACAAGGTGCTGGACCATCTTATTTAAACACTTTTTTTTTTAATTTTATTTTTTTCTTTTTTACCTTGAAAGGTTGGACTATATGATCCTGGAGTCCCTTCCAATCTGGTATTCTATGTTCTATGATATTTATTTGGACTTAAGAAAATTCCTCTGCATACTCATCATTGCAATTCTTAAGAAATGATAACTAATTGTTTCACTGAATCACACAGAGTCACAGAATGTCAGGGGCTGGAAGGGACCTTGAAAGATCATCCAGTCCAACCCCCCTGCCAGAGCAGGATCACACAGGGAAACATCCAGGCGGGTTTTAAATATCTCCAGAGGGGGAGACTCCACAAGCCCCCGGGGCAGCCCATTCTGGTGCTCTGTCACCCTCACAGTGAAAAAATTCTTCCTCATGTTTACATGGAAACTTCCTATGCCTCATCTTCCACCTATTGCCCCTTGTCTTGTTATCAGGCATCACAGAGAAGAGCCTGGTTCCATTCTCCTGGCACTCACCCTTAATGTATTTATAAACTTTGACGAGGTCATCCCTGTTTGGGAAATGTTTTCGTTATTTTTGGCAGAAGTTCACTATTTGCTGCTCTATAAGGATGTAAGTATTACTTCACATGGAAACGCATCTTTATAGATTATACTGGTTTTGATTGGGATGGAGTTAATATGTTTTCATAGTGGCTCATATGGTTCCATATTTTAGATTTGTGAGCAAAACAGTATTGATAACACACCAATATTTTGGCTCCTGCTGAGCACTGCTCGTACAGCAATTAGATATTTTCTGTTTCTCACACTGCCCCACCAGTGAGGAGGCTGAGGACACACAAGAAGCTGGGAGGGAAAACAGCTGGGACAACTGATCTCAACTGATCAAAGGTCTATCCCATACCATATAATGTCATGCTTAAAAATGAAAGCTGGAGGAAGAAGAAGGAAGGCAGGCATTCAGAGCTATGGCATTTGTCTTCCCAAGTAACTGTGATACAGTGCTGCTTTCCTGGAGATGGCTGACACTAGCCTGACGATGGGAAGTGGTAAATGAATTCCTTATTTTGCTTTGCTTGCTTATGCATCTTTTCCTTTATCTGCTAAAATGTCTTTATCTACTCCATCCAAGCTATGATCTCCAAACAAAGTGTATCCAATGTTGACTCCAATATTCAATGAGAAGTAATTGCTTATCATTTAGAAAGCAGGCAACAGAGCAAGGCATCTTGTAAGCCTTCTTTCCTCCTCATCCTCACCTCTTTCCCAAGCTCTGCAGAGCTTCCCTAAACCCATGCATCTTTAAAGTTACTTCACAGCAAATACAAAGCCAAGACATTATTTTTAAAAGTGCCTCAAGACAGTCACAAAGATAAAAAATAGACTTGCCAATGTTTTCTTAATGCATCTTCATTTTTTCTCTTCATTATGTTTAGAAACTAAACATTTTAACATACACTGCACATACATAAAACAACTGAAATAAACCCACGTGCAAATTGTTGACAGTCTTCTTATACCAGTCTCTTTTCTGTTGAATAATATTTGCAAATGGTGGGATTTCAAGACACATGTGAGCCATGCAATCCGTTTCTCTGATTAAAGTTAATATTTGAGGGTCAAAATTCACAAATAATTCTCCTGTTTCTGGAGCTTTTACCAAGAGAGATGATTGAAGCCCTCTTTTAGTTAATTCAATCTGCAGGAAACAAAGTCATCATTCCTGATCAGACAAGCCAGTACAACAAAATGCTTTGTTTTGGACACGAATAACACTTTGGTAGATAATAAAATAGGTCATTGCTGACAATAAAGATTGATATGCTATGAACCAACAATGAAACTTTATTAACAAAATCTGTATTCCTTGAAACTTATTGCACGTTCTGCAATAAGGCTGCACAGAACCTTCTTGATGATAAATTATTCTTGGATAACTTCTTCAGATATCTTTTTAATAAATTGTCCTCCTTTTTCCTTTCAGTTCCTTTCCACTACCAAACAGATATACCATGCTTTAATCTTAACAAAAGTCCAAATTATATCCAAGCTCTGGGCAAGTTTTTAAAAATACTAAAATTAACATTTATTATAGTGAGGTTTTTATTTGTTTTTAATTGTTAAAAGTGAAACTCCTTTACAGTTTAACTGCTTATTTGAATATTAGCATACCATTTGTTCTCCTTGTGATATCCCAGGGATATCATTCATTAGAGCACCACAGATGGAAAGTTTGGCTGGCACTAGGAAGATATGATGCTTTAGGTAGGGAAATCTTCCCTGCATGAAAAAATTTGCTGCTATTCCTATTTTCACGTTGTCCTTTTACTGACAAAGATTTATTGTCCTTTATTCACTTCTCAAATTTCATGTATCACATTGAGATGAAGCTTGTTTTTAAGCAATTGTCTCATAACATCTTAGATCGCTTTCAGTTTTCATCTTTCTTTTTTAGGGAATACACGCTGAAAAGTTACACCCCCTTTTAACATCTAAAATATAGTTCACTATACTGCTTGCTTCAGGTGTATCATGTATTACTATGTCATTTTACATAGCATTTTTCAAGAAATCATCTAATCAAGTTTTGTCAGTGAAGCTGTCATGCTTTATGGATTAGCGTCAAAGTCTCTCAGAACAGCTGCCTTAAATAGAAGCTGGTTTTGTTTTGTTTTGTTTTTCAAAAAAAAAAAGTTCACTACCAACTCTTACTGCACTCTTCTTTGTATTTCACACTCACCATTCCTACCACCTATCTCTTCCTCTCTCATTTATGTGTTGTTTAGTTGTTTGCTTTTTGGGTGGTTTTGTTTTGTTTTTCCCTGAAACTTTATTATTAGGTAACAGAAATAAGGGGAACATTGAAGAAACAAATCTTACACTGCCATAGAATTATAATAACTTTGACACTTCCTGGTATTTTATTATTTTAATATGTCCAAGTTGATACAGGACATACACACACACACAAAAAAAAAAAAAGCTTTAAATCCTATGCCATTTTAAAAAGGTGAATAAACAAGGCAGTTAACCATCCAGTAACAAGCAGGCAAAAGAAGGAAGTATGTTCAGAAATATCAGAATGTGTCACTAAGCTTAACTATTACCACTGTATAAGAAGAATAAAAAGTAGTGGGAGCTACAGTCCTATTGATCTGTAATCCCCACAGGACACTTGCTCCTATCACCGCCCTTTCCTTTTATTCAGGAGTAGAGCAGGAGCACCACCTTGTGTTCTGTAACACTCATGTCCACACCCGCATGTGTTCTTGCTGCCTCGAGAGAAGAGACTACTAGACAATAGTCTCTCTCCCTCTCTTTCTCTCCCCCTCTTCCTCTCTGGTAGACAGGTGCCTTGATGTCAAGGTGCATATACTTGCCTTGAAAATACATGAAATGTGTTCTCACTTCAGAAATTTGAAACTCTGTTCAAGTCCACCTCCCTCTGTTCCCACCTAATGCATATAAGGTAGGAGGGGGCTCAGCAAGTTTATATGGCTGCCAAGTGTGATTTGACTCTGCTGTAGGAGAAACTGGTATTTTTAGTACAGATCAGAATCAGATCACAGATCACTGGGACCTCACAAAGAAAGGCATCAGTTCAGGTGAGATACAAGATGACTGTAAGGTCCAAGGTAAAAGACGAAAGAAGAATGTACTTGACTGCTCCATCAAGGCACAGTACATGTCAGAAAATTTGATCACCAAATCATCTTGCCAAAGGAGACCTACATAGCCCCACAAGAAGCATACATTCCCCCTTAGTCTTTATAGATAAGACAGGGAATATAACCTAAAAGTTTCCACACAAGGACACAATAGCATCGGCAGGTACAATTCAATGAAAGCAATCCAAGTGTATACTTGGAATGATGCAGATATCCAGCACAGTACTGGTATCAAAACAGAAACTGAGTCCAAGATACAAACACCACACAAATGCCAAAGTTTTCCTGAAGCATCACAGTTCCTCTTTCATAAAACACGACGGATACACACACCACACCAGCAATCTGTGAAGAGCACGCTAAATCAAAGATGGGCTTCTCAAGTTACCAGAATAAGCACTTTAAATTAAAGACATTTCTAAGTACAACAATGGCTATTGTATTTACTGCCCAAGAGGAGGACCAATTAAAAAGAGATTGATAATGCCCAACTTAGATCTGATGTATGTGAAACATAATCTACAATGAAAGAACGGTTGAGGTAATACTCTTGATTCCCAGTTGACAGTCAACACCAGAAAAAACATCAGTAACATATATAGAATCATAGAATCATAGAATACATTGGGTTGGAAAAGACCTCCAAGATCATCGAGTCCAACCCCTGATCCAACTCCAATTACTATATCATGGCACTAAGGGCCATGTCCAATCTCTTTTTAAAAACCTCCAGGGATGGTGAATCCACCACCTCTCTGGGCAGGCCGTTCCAATGCCTGATTACCCTCTCTGTAAAGAATTTCTTCCTAACATCTAACCTAAACTTCCCCTGGCAGAGCTTAAGCCCATGTCCCCTTGTCCTGTTGTTGGTTGCCTGGGAGAAGAGGCCAACCCCCACCTGGCTATAACTTCCCTTCAGGTAGTTGAAGAGAGTGATGAGGTCACCTCTAAGCCTTCTCTTCTCCAGACTAAACAACCCCAGCTCCCTCAGCCTCTCCTCATAGGACTTGTGCTCAAGTCCCTTCACCAGCCTGGTTGCTCTTCTCTGGACCCGCTCCAGTACCTCAATATCCTTCCTGAACTGAGGGGCCCAGAGCTGAACACAATACTCAAGGTGTGGCCTGACCAATGCAGAGTACAGGGGAAGGACCACTTCCCTGCTCCTGCTGGCCACACTGTTCTTGATGCAGGCCAGGATGCCATTGGCCTTCTTGGCCACCTGTGCACACTGCTGGCTCATGTTCAGCTTCCTGTCGATCAGCACCCCCAGGTCCCTTTCCACCTGGCTGCTCTCCAGCCACTCTGTGCCCAGCCTGTAGCGCTGCATGGGGTTGTTGTGGCCAAAGTGCAGGACCCGGCACTTGGCCTTGTTGAACTTCATTCCATTGGAGTCAGCCCAACTGTCCAGTCTATCCAGATCCCTCTGGAGATCCCTCCTGCCCTCCGGTAGGTCGACACTCCCTCAATCCAGCGATTGAGTCTGCCAGGGAAGTCTGAATACAACATACTCTACAACCTCTAATACTGTAGTCTCCGCTTCTGTTTTAGTATACCAGATTGACACAGACTCCCACTTACAGTATCAGACATTCAGATCTGATGATCCTTTAAACCTTCATGGCAAATGCAAGTGTGAAGAGTCAGGAAATATTAATATATTCAGACTGAACAAGAGACATCAGGAACCTCTCTTCTCAGGTCTGGTGTAACACTAACTCAGAGAAGACAGCACCAGAGATTTTCACATAGTACAAAAGCTGGGGCTGAGCTCCAAGAACAAGAGGCAGATGCATTGCTAATTATGCCACCACCTTCAAAACAGTCATCTGGAAATTCTGATCCTTCTTTTTGAGATCTGAGATGCTGAGGCCAGTTTTACTACTACATGACCTTTGACAAGGCACCAAAGAAACTGGAGGTGGAAAATATACCAATATGATAGTATAAACTTGCAGAGATTTCAAGGCTGTGAAGTAGTCCCTGAAGAAGCCATCTGATAATACAAAGGTAGTCAGAGATTCAATGTATGAAACTCAAGAGGGAAAAATCAGATGGAGAAAAAACTGTCACATGAATTTTAGAACTTAGGGTAACCCAAATTTTCTGAATAATATTCAGACTACAAAGTGTTCTGCCTTACCAAATGGTTGATAGGAAATGAAATATCTCTGTACTGGGATGGAGTTAATTCCCTTCATAACCACTTGTATGGTGCTGTGTTTCAGATTTGTAACCAAAACAATTCAGGTAACACACTAATGTTTAGCTAATACTGAACTGTGCTTGCACAGCATCAAGACCTGCTGTCCTTCTCACTCTGCTCTCTGCAGGGAATAGACTGGGGAGTGTGAGGTGTTGGGTGTGTGGTTCACAAGAGGCTGGGAGAGGACAAAACCAGGCAGATGTCCCCAATTAACCAAAGGGATAGCCTATGCCATGTAACAACATACTTAGCAGTAAACGGGAGAGGTAGAGATGATTAGGTATCTTTTGCTCTGGAACTGGCTAGACATTGGTCTAGACCAATTGGTAGACCATGGGCTGTGGTGGGTGAGTGCCTTTGCATCCCTTTATTTTGTTTTCTTTTTTTCTTCCTCCACTTCTCCTTAATGTACTACACAAACTCTTATCTTGATCCGCAAGTTTTTTTGCTTTTACTTTTCCTTTCTTCTTCCCTATCTCACTGGGGGTGGGCAGAAGGAAGTGATCAAGTGCGCATTGTGTAGCTACCTACCAGGGTTAACCCACAACAGGCCCAAAACACACTTGTACACCGAGTAAGCTATTAATTCTATAGGATGCTCTCTCTGCTGAGACTGCATGCTTCTTACATGCATATTCACTCGGAGTATATGCTTAGATTATCACTCAAACAAAGCCAAATTGTCCAGACAGGAGGAAAACTCTGCATCTGCTTTTACCATAACCTCAGCAGCTGACAAAACTCCTCTAGCCACACATGATCTTCTTCATTAGAGTCAGGAGAGTCTGGCAGAGACAAAGAGGCAGCTAAAGCTACCACTGAATCTTCATTATACATTTCCATAATATTTTTCATTATAATTTCTTAGTTATAATGAAGGTCTTCCAATTGCTCCTAAATTCAGCTACAGGCACTACAGGCATTGTTTATTAATAGAAACGCTTTCTTATAAAGAACCTTTTCTTATTCCATCCCTCACTTAAGAGGCATCCTAAATCTACAGCTTAGCATACCTAACTACTGCTATTAACCAGATTCCTTCACACTAGCATAACCCAGTGTCTCACTGAGGCCTGAAACAACAGGAATCCAATCTGGTTTGCAAAGATAGATGTTATCAGTCTACCAACAACAAAAATACACATTTAAAGAAAAAAAAAAAAAAAAGATCCTAATCAAAATCGGCTGGTTTACCTGTTGAAGCCATCCCCTGTGGTAGATCACCTCAAATTCCATAAGAACTTTTCCTACTTTGTTGTAGTTGTGGATTACGTGCTTGCCATCTGGTGTTCGCAGAACAGCTGGGTGCTGCTGGAAAGACTTCATGGGCTCCTGGATCCTATGGAATAAGTGGCGTGCCCACAAGATCTTACCAGCTACTGGAGGCAGATTACGAGCCAGTGGAGGGTCCTGCTTCTGCCTGGTGTAGATCTTACAGACTGTTTCTATGTCATGACCATAATTTTGAAGGATTTTCTGATACTTTTCATCAATGCCAAGATTTGGGATTTGTAATCTGCTTAGAAAAATAATCATCATTAAAAAAATTCCTTTAGTACTTCTGCAGTTCTCCCGCTGCACTGTTGGAAAATAGTCATTGTAGATTCCCTGCATTCTTTAGGAAATAACTACTTTAACAGAAGAATTTTCACTAGTGCTTGAAGAAACTCTGCCACAACCTGATTCCAAACAACCATTTAGACCAGATGATAAAAGTTTCAAGGAAGCCTATGCATTTTATGTTTTGCCACTGTTTCGAAACGTTGAGCTAAGTTTGTGCAGCGAACTGTAACATATCAGCCACTAGCAGCCTAATCCTTTAAACAGAATATTTTCAGAGAACTGATGCAATAAATACTGAGTCTGCCTTGCAACAATGAGAAATTATTAAGAAAAAAAAATCACTGTTTCCTAATACAAACTTTTTTCTCTTTCTTAACTACACTGGAGTTAACAAATTAATTTTATTGTTCAAGGACTAAGATGAGGCAAATATGCTAACAGCCATAAAGTATTCCTGCACTTAGGCTAAATTTGAAAGATGAAGTTCAAAGTCCACTCATATTTTGCATTTTCAAGTACGAAAACAAAAACAAACAAACAAACAAAACAAAAGTGGGTTTTACTCATTCACACTGCTGAGAATACATTCCTTAACAGAGATGAACAGTTGAGTGATACGTTGTTATTTTGTATTTCAAGAGACACCTTCTGCTCTGCTCCCCCCACTTCCCACCATCCTCAAAGTGTTATTTTCATTGCCTGGCAGAATTCTAGCAATCTACATAGGACATAGTACCTTTCAAATTTCTTCAATATACTCAGTGATCTTTCAGTGTTTGGAATATTTTCAATGGTGAGGTCCATGTAAGTCCTTAATTGATCCTAAAAGGGAAAAAATAATTCTACAACAGAGAACTACATAAGGTACACACCTCAAATATGCCAGGTATTATTTGCAAGATTTATCATGCACTATATTAGCTTCACATAAGCAAATTATGTTCTAACTAATAAGTATCAATTTTCCCTTTTTTCTTCCCTCGAGATTTAAACAAAATACAACCAACTTTCAAGGCTTTTTCTTTCCCTCTGTAATTGTGCAGCAAACAAAAGCTTTTGTACCCTCAAATGTTCCACTATGCTGAAAGCCTTCAAAGAATGCTTGCTTAACTCTTTGGCAGTCAAAACAAGCTTAGCTTTTTTTTTTTTTTTTTTTTTTTTTCCTTCCACCAAACTGTGATTTCAGAACTATGTGAAAGTTAATTATCTGACTTATTTGTGCTATGCTCCCATTCATCCAATAAGTCATCCATTTTTGTGTTATTCTTGCTAGCATAACTTCCAAATGAAGCACAGCAACAAAAAATGCTTTTGTTGGAAGTTGTCAAGGCCCTTTCTGGCCTATTCCATTAAATTGGTCTGAAAGTTAGATAATAAATGCAAGCTGTTCATTAATGTGGAGATACATTAGAATAACTTTTATATTTCAGAATACAAACACTGAGATGTGTATTATTCGTCTGGTGGTAACTTAGAGGTATTTTCATTTTCAGGAGGATTCATCAGTAAATTAAATTGTTATTTGAATCATAAAACTTACATGAAGATTGTTTATCTCTTTGCAAAACTCTTCATAGTCCTGGTCAAAATCAGTCTTCCGTTGATCCAAGAAATTGTAATCCTTTTTCTTCATGATGTCAACAATGCTCTAAACAGTTTCACAGGAAAAGAAAATTAGCACCAAAGGAAGTGTCATAGCAAAAAGA
The DNA here is from genome assembly GCA_013399075.1 of Chloroceryle aenea. Taxonomy (NCBI): domain Eukaryota; kingdom Metazoa; phylum Chordata; class Aves; order Coraciiformes; family Cerylidae; genus Chloroceryle; species Chloroceryle aenea. The sequence goes on from VWZY01008018.1 coordinate 50,584, forward strand.
CTTAACATGCCAAAATGTTTAGCACAACAGGCTGTGCACATTCACATTTTACCTTTGTCATTACTTAACAGTATTTGTCAGGCAATATAAGCAAATCACTTAAATGACAGGAAACAAGTTGGTGCATGGACATATTCATTTCTTTTATATTATTTACTTGTGGTTTAAGTCAATTAGAGCTGACAGAAAACTCAGACTCTTGAATTTCATCAAGGATATTTGTTACCCATCAAATATTCTCTCATTAAGAGGTTCATTATTTCCATTTAAAGCTTAACAAAGTTCAGCACATAAAAAAAAAAAAAATTAGTTTTTTCCATGTCTTTAACTGATTCCAAAGAAAATTAGACTATTTAAGAGTTACAATAAGACAAAATCCATCATCAGCCCCGGATTTATTATTTCTGTCTTCTCTTAGCAGCTGTCCAATCAAATGAAAGTACATCATTGTCAGCATCTCCCTTGAGCTGTACAGACAGTTAAAGGATTTCTAAAAGATTTCTAAAGATGACCCACTGCTTAACATCTCCTAGCAGTTTACCACAGTATGACTATGAACCTGAACAAATTTTCATCTCAGCAGATTTCCACCATTTCATTATGTCAACTGAACTTTGTTTTTAATTCTTTGCTGTAAAGAAAAATTCCATCTTTGTCTTTATCTCAAACAAATAAACAAATCTTGGATAGAAACTATGTGGTAAAGCATAAAGAACTTCCTGTTGTAAAAATGTTTCAAGTCATATATAATCAGTCATGTAACTACAGTTGTAGTGCATGTCAAGTAATTCAGTACCTCAATTTTGTCACTGTTAAAGAAGTACAATCTCTTTCGGCCCTTTGCCCATGCTATCCAGAACCATCCATGTAATATTCTCTAAGTATGTATCATTTCCTTTTACCTCCCACTTATCTCTACAAATTAAACTGACCTCACAGCAACTAGATCTCACACAAAGCTTTTACTTTAGGACTTGAGTGCTGTAATAGATAATGCAAACTCCACACACTGAACACACATGATTTATTTTAGTGTTTACAAGTGCCATAATTATGATGCTGGAGTAAGAAGAATATACTATGAGATTAATTAATTCAGGCTCAGTAAATGCAGGGAAGACTCTACTCACTAGAAAAGAAAGTTAATCTTGGGATGATGGAAAACAACATGATTTAGCATATTTGTATTCTTAGAAGAGCTCCTTATTGTTCAAGTCTCACTCCTACTAAATAAAAGGACCAGGGAAGAAACCTGAATAGCAATATATTAACAAGCAAAGGGATTTTGATGTTACAAAAGAAAAAGCCTAAATTTCAAGAGATTTCCATAGCAAACTAGTAAGCAATTTCTCTTCCTTCTTCACCCTAAAAATAGCTTTCTCTGAGTTAACTCTTTCTTTCCTCGTAAAACACACAAAGCTGATGATTTTGCTCCAGATCTAGAGCACAGATTTTAAATAAACCTAATAATCTGTTTTGCTAGAATTGAGCTCACTATTTCCTTACTGAAACAAAGTGAATCTGACAGTCCAAGTTTTCCTGGGGGATTTTTCTGCTCCCCAGCCCCCCTTTTGTTTTTTTTTTTTTAATTTCACCATTTAAAAAAAAAAAAAATCAAAGTTTTATTTTGTATGTATGAAGCACAGGTACAGAATTGAGTCTTGTTTCACCCCAAGCTGCAAGGAAAATTTGACTCCAGAATCAACCACCGTGGCAATGGAGCCAGTCCTAGTGGCAGTAACTGATCACATACTCCTAGAATAGCAGGTGAGAGATAAATACACTGTGCAATTTTGGACAGAGCACACTTCCATACCTAGCAAAACATTTGTAAAGACAGAAACATTGCATTTCTCACTTTTTTTCCCAATCATAAAAAAGCCATGGATCCAATTACTCCTGTTAAAAAAAAAAATAAAAAAATCCATTGCTTTTTTCAATCAACTTTGATTTTAACATACCTTTTTTCAGAGGTACACCTGCCCCTTTTGATTCTGTCTGCTCAATTCCCCAGAAATCACATATTTACACTGTTATTACCCAGTAATTTCAGCATGATTTACAGAGTAAAATTTTTCTGTATAAACACTTTTCTTATTTTCATAATAATTTGTTTTTTAAAGTTCAAGCCAGATTGACAGGATATGCAAAGTTTACTGTGTACCTCATATTTTGTGATCATTTCTTCCAATCCTTCTATCTTAGACTCCTGTAGAACTGAGTAGGTTTTCATAGTATTGAAAACATCTATTATCTTTACCAGACGTCGATGAAAGGCTTCAAATTTTCCAAAGATATACATTTCACTAAAATCAAACTGTCTTTCAGATGGGTTTTGTTTCAATTTCTCTTTTACTTTGTGAAAGCAATTTTGATACTCCTAAAAACAAAGAAGAATTTAAAAGAATGTCAAGCATATAATAAACAGCACTGTCATCAGCTAGAACCAAATTTATGTAGACAGGTATCATCCTAACTTGAAAGCAAATAGAATTTTCATCAGTAAATAATCATGAACACTGCAAAGACAGCAACACAATTTGTCTTTGAAAACTAACCCAACAATACTATAACAGGATCACACACTTCATCAAATGAATGAACTGAGTATGTATGTATTTGTACATTCCATCCTTAACTAGCATGAAATTCTGTTCATTCCATTTTATAGTGCGACTTGATGTATTTACTGAATGTGTTTACTGACTATTGAAGAGAACAACCCAGCGTTCAGAGACTGAACATAATGATTGTGTGCTGAGCAGTTTTACTGAGCAATAATGTCAGATTTCCAGCACTATCCAGAACAAAAAAAACCCTGCTGAAGTTAGAACGCTGCTCCATAGCAGCTCCCAGTTTTCATTCTGCTTTCTTAATTGGGCACAAACCTTATTCCAACCATGTTAAAATTAGATTCTTCTCAAAGTCAGATTACATAGTCAACAGATTTGCTTGAAATGGATTCTTTCAAGACTGTTTCTCTTTAAAAGACAATTTTCATTATTTTTGTCGCATACATGTATTCATGATCCAACCTCAAGGTATTAACAAGAAGAGCTCAGAATTTCAGAATTTCAGAATTTCCTAAATTGTTGGTGATTTAAATTTTAAGTTTTAATCTACTGATTTCCTGAAGTCTTTTGGAAATAGTAAGACTCAAATAATCTAACCCTTCTACATATTGTAATGCAGTAACTGCATAATTTACTATAGCTTTATAGAAATATACAAATTTACTACTTGCTGCTGCTGATACAAGGTCATATAAATCTACACTAATATGCACTAGAACTATGCAAGATTTGTTGCTTCAGAATGTGTCAGGATAAAGTTCTATTCTTCCAGGCATATATTATTAAGGAATCAAAAGTGATAATGGAGTAGATCTAATATGAACCTTCCAATATACACAGGGAGATTATGAAAAAGGAAGAGCAAGGCTCTTCACAGTAACACACTGACAGATGCCCAGAAGCAATGGGCATAAAATGAAACAGATGTTCTAACTGAATGTAAGGAGAAAATCTTTTTCTAAGGGGGAGGGGGGTGGGATTTAAAAAAATTCCGAAAATGGCCATGAAAGGGTATGGAAAAAAAATAAAATCTATCTTCTCAACAAGTCTACGCAACCTGAACAATTGTCTGTTCACTAAATTGTACTTTCTAAAGATGAAGCTTCTCCACACATCTTTGGAATATTTTCAGCCATGTAACTTCCTTTTCATTGCTGTCACACATCCTCATTATTACATGAGAAGAAACTCTCTAGAGAAAGTCAGGCATGAAAATCCACATAATTTTCATATAAGACACATAAGTTAGGCTAAGCATCAAAACCCTGTTCCTGGAAGATCAACGGACACTGGACTAAGTTTCCTGTTATAGCTCTAATATAAACACTCCAGTTCCAAAAGGTATTTTTTAGTTGCTTCACTTCCCTTTTTTATAAGATTGCTTTCTCATTGTGGTGGTTTGACCTTGGCTGGATGCCAGGTGCCCATCAGGTTTCTCTATCACTCCCCCCCCCTCCTCCTTTCAGCTGGATCAAGGGCAGATGATAAGATGAAACTCATGCATTAAGACAAAGGCACTTCAATGAAAAATAGAGCAAGACCACGCACAGAAGCAAAAGAAAACAAAGTTTTATTCTCTACTTCTGCAGGTGATGTCTGGCCCCCTTTCCAGGAAGCAGGGCTGCAAACACACACCAGTGGCTCTGGAAGACAAGCAGATTCCCCACCCCCCACCCCGCCTTTTTTTTTCCTAGCTATTACTGTTACTATGTATGTTGTAAGTATATTACTGTTACTATGTTACTATGGTATGGAATGGAATATCTCTCTGGTCAGTTTGGGTCAGCTGTCCCCATTGTGCCCCCTCCCAAGATCTCAATCACCCCATCCCACTGCAGGGGGAATGTTGAAAACCAGCCTTGGTGCTGTGCGTGTCCTGCCCAGCAGCAGCCACAACACAAGTGTATTATCAGCACCTTTCCAGCTCTCAATGCAAAGCACAGCATGGGAAGGGCCACTGTGTGGAAAATTAAGTCCAGCTCAGACAGACTCAATACACTCATATAAAACAACATTTTCCTTATCATGCTCTCCTAAATTTCACACTATATTCTGTTTTCTACTTGCTCTTCCCACTTACCTGTTTCAGTTTAATGGCCACTTGTAGCTTTTCCATAACTCTCTCCTGAGGTTGATTCCAGATGGTGGCTGTATCATTGTTTGTAATGTAAGATTTACACGCTATGATCATTTGATTGGTCACCTAAAAGCAGTTTTAACCATGTGAAAAAAAAAAAAGCATTTCAAGACAAAGCAGATCTTGCCCTTCTTTCAGTCTTGTCATACCTCTGACATCACTGGCATAAAGCCTGGAAAATAGCAATACCAAATACCAGCCACATAGACAGTCTGTCCTTGCAATATCCAGCCTCCAGAGCATTACAGCACCCAAATGGTGTTGATTAACTATGCTTATTCTAAACATAAACACTTTGTACCAAAATTTAGATGACACCGAGGACTACAAAGTCATAAACCTTGGTGTTTCTGAAAGCAAAGGTAAAAATCAAAAGCCCAGGAGACTGTGATCACTAAAGATTAGGTTGACCCTCCAACTCCATTTCCTTCTTTATGCAAACATAAGGAGGTTTAAGGGCTATATAAAGTTAACATAACTGATTCTACAAAAAGACAGTTCACCACAGGCAAAACTAATTGTAACAAAAAGTTCCTCGATCTATTCACATGAAGATTAAGATTAGTCTTGAATTTCAAGAAGTCTGAAAATACTCTTACAACTCCAAATTGCAGACATTAAAATAAGTTCTAACTTTGATGTAGTTTTATCACTATTTCCAATTTTCTATTCATTCAAAAAACAGCATTAAATTGCCCAAATTGCTGCCTGTTTAATTGCTTTGTCCCTTTGTGTTTTCTGTCTCTCACTCAAGCATACCAAAAAA
>VWZY01008019.1:0-64394 GCA_013399075.1 Chloroceryle aenea
CGGGGCAGCGTTAAGACCAAAAATGTAGTAAGACACAAAGAGAAATGGGGAAGTTTACAGATGAGTAGTCCATCCAACACAACAGTGCACAGATAGTTGATTTTAGTTTGCTTGCTTTGGTTTAAATTCAAACCTAATGGAATGCAGGAAGGAGATGGTAAAGGTCTTTATATTTATTTAAATTAAAGCTCAGAGAGCTTTAAGGTTAAGTGGTTTCAGAACAGCAAATCAGTGTTTCATTTCAGGAATGTAAGGTTGCCCCCATGTGATTGTTATGTGCTTTTTTTTCTAACCAAGGCATTTGGTGTAAGTTTATGCATTAGTTTAACTGAAGTAAATCAACATTTTCCAATATCAGACTGAAAAGTTTCCTTTGTCTTCAGTACAGCTTTATCAAATTTAAGGGAATAATACAAAATAGCAAAGGCTGTTGGATTGTCCCAAGCTTTTACAACTGAGAGTTAAACTGTTACAGGGATGTGTTTACTCTGTCTTAGGAAAATATCTTTCATCATCCTCAGAAGCTGACTGCCTTCTAAGACAAGGAATTAGATGTCATATATCCTTACGTGTATTCCTCTCCACCAATTCCCATGTCCCCTAGGGCTGTGCTGTAACATTCCTTGAGGGCTAACAAGGCACCTCCTTGGTCCCTTTATTTTGTCTCTTCTTTTGGCAGCTTCTGGTCACAGCTCTCAAGAGAGTACCCAGGTTCAATTCAGGTGTTAAATATCAAAATTAATTTTTTCCAAGAAAATCTGTCCCAGTCCTGAATCTGCTGCTGGGGAACAACCTCCAGATCTCAGACAGGGCTCGTGAACGTGATTTAACTTCCTGGTGAATTTGTTCAGAATGGTCCACCACACCTGCTGGAAGAACATCAAAGAAATTGTCAGGAAAAAGCAAAAATCTGCTATAACCTCTGTCTTCTGTGATGTTTTGTTTTGTTTTTTAGTTTTGAGCATGGTAACTTCTTAAATTGACTGAAGATTTCTCACCAGCCTAGACAGACTGTGGTAATCCTGGAGGAAAAAATGCCATTTTACCAGATTCTCACTATCTGCAGCCAAACTGTGCTAAGCTATCACAGACTGCATTTTTCTCTGATTCATGAGAACACTGCTTCTCTGCCTGCTTATGGTCATAGCAACTGGGAAACAGACTCCATAGGAGAAAAAGCATCAAAGAATTTCCTCTGCCAGTAAATCAGGAAAAAAAATAAATACAAATATGATACAGAAAAGTGAGGAGCTATACACAATTCAGTTTTAAGGGACAGATTTTCCACTAGAGGATAGAGGTATTCTAGGGTAAGAGTAGCAACAAAGTCAGTAACATGATTTGACTTAGTGCTTTCTGCCATAACCCTTTATTTTATTTTTTCTTTTTCTTCACACTTGCCTTCCACCCACAATTTCACAAGTTGGATTTTTGCAGGTACAAACATAGCTGAGAATCCCACTGGGAAGTTCAGTGCCCTGGACAGAGAGATGGATGCTCCGGGTGTGTTTATTTCCACATAACAACTTGTCAATTTAACAAAGACAGTGCTGTAAAATCAGAGAGAAAAATATGTCATATCTAGCAACCATGTGTATACATCCCATTGAGAGGAATTCATTGCTCTTTTCCTTTGACATATAAGTTTAACTCATAGGTCAATTTTCACACTCCTAAAGCTATGTTAAAATCATCAAAGGGTCAGCTACAAGCCTGTGATACTAAGACGGTTAACCTTTAAATACAGGCTGTTGGCTCTTCTCCATTACATAAGGATGGCAAAAGCATCTCTTACAGTAGACAACTTATTCTTCATGTGTGTGTAATACAAAAATGGGCACCAAAAAGAGAAAGTTCAGAAAATAAAAATGCAATTTTTCTCAGAGATCATGTTGCCAAGTTCCAGCCTACAGCTATTTACGGCTGAGAAATAAAGCTCTAACTATACAGTCTGTAATGAAAAAAACTGACAGACCTTCAATTTTAGCCACTTTTGTACACCATATACCAAAAGCATTGATATGTCTAGTCCATTTAGAGAAGGCATTGCCTAAGTCATTTTCTTTCATGTATTAAAAGAGAAAAAAAGTGAGCTTGCAGGGCCTGGCTCAGCAGACCCTAGGCTTTATGCAGCTGTAATTCAGCATTTCAGCTGATCACAGCAGCACCGTATTAAAACCCATTCTGATGGGGCTGGAGTTTGGGCTTCAGAGTTTGGGGACAGGCGTGGAGAGAGGGAGGGATATTGGGCAGCCTGATCAGGGCAGGTCTGCTGCCATCACAGAGATGTCAGCATGAGCCTCGTTTAGAGTGGTGGCTGTCATACAATTCCCAATACTTTCTGTCTCTTGAAGCATGTGTATATTAAAGGCAGGCTGAATTTCTCTCTGTTGAAATCTCCATATCAGTTACGATCCGTCTGTGCTGGAAGTTTGCTTTTCTTCTACCAGGCCCCCTCAATGCTTTCATATTTGCTCTGACTGCCCTTCAGGAGACATTCATGCTCCATATGGCCAAACAAGCTGCTGCAGAGAGTGCAGGAATTTTATAAACATGGGGAGATCCACATCCAGCCCAGCGCAGGAGGTGGCACAGCTATAGCAAACCCATCAGGCAGTGTTTTACAGCAAACTCTTGGCCTTTAAACAGCTGCTGTGCCCAGTGGGGTGGTTAGGTGGCTGATTCACAAGCTGCTCAGGCCTCTGTGCAAGGACTGTGGTGGGAGTGGGGCCACTAATCTGAATGAGGCTTGGCTGTCCCCCTTAGTGAGTCAGGACCTCAGGTTTTTCAAAGTGGATCACAAAGTTTAGTTAGTGTTAGTGTTAGTGCACACTAAGAGAGTACCTATGAAGAAGTGGGAAAGATTAGCAGCATAAATAGTGGAAAGTATTACATTTTTGTTTGCTCATGAGCACCAGATGATGCTGTGAGGACTGAACGTTTCATTGAGGCTGCGAATGCAAAGCCTCAGGAGCAGCAGCAGCTGTCTGGCTTCACTAGGCTCTCAGGTCCAGGTTACAAGACAGGCACAGTAGGGATTTTGCCTGAGCATTTCTGGGTTGACTGTATTATAGAAGCTGAGCCACCTTTTCTCCTTTCCTGCTTGGTTCTTCATATCCCTTATGGGAGGAATGTTAGCTCTTTTTCACAGGTGGGGACACTGAGGCACATAGATTAACCTAATAATAACCAAACCACGTAAGGAGCTTTCCTCAATGTCAGCCCCACAAGCTGAAATAGGCTTTCAGCATCACGGCAAGCTCCAAGATAAGCCAAGCCAGTGGCACAACCATGTGCTTAGTATGTCTTGTATGTGATGAGCGTTTTGTCTGGGATGTTCTGCTTTTGATGAATTAGGTTGGGTTTTTTTTGTTTGTTTGGTTTGGTTTTTTTTTCTTTTAATTTTAATTATAAAGCCTGAAGGGAAAAGCTTTGCATTGGCTTTGGTCACAGCTGGCCCAGCATCTGACTTGATGTCTTTGTAGGTAGCTGAGGTCAGTGCCCCTACGGGAGAGTTGCAGTGTGCCTACAAGCAGAGGCTGCCAAGCTTTGATGAGTAGGTTTTTTTTGAGGGTCTGCTCTTATTCGGACTATGCTTTGACTAGTAAATGAAAGGTAAGATGTGTTATTTTGCTGCTTTGGGTGTTTTGTGTAATCCTTAGCCTTTAGATGAGAAAATCTGATTTCATGTTTGTTAAAAAAAAAAACCACAGAAGCTAATATAATACCACCACCTCTATTAATGCATGTGGGGAGGTTGGCAAAGGCTGCTCCTCTGCTTTTATCAGTGTATTTGCTGGCGAGCAGGGTAATGTTGTGAGACGGGTGCTGGCTGTGCTGAGCACCGTGAGCTGTGTTTAACAACTGCTGACTGATACCTGCACAGCTTCATTGTTGTTTCTGTCTGTAAGATTTGTCATGTGTCTTCCTGAAAACTCCTTGCTGCTGTCTCAGCTCCGCGTTTGCCATATGTTGCAGTTGGGTGTCTGAAGGTGTGTGTTCCTCAGGCTACATTGGAATGGGACTGGGTTTGACTCTGGTCCTGGGGCTGTGTTTAGATTTCTGTGCCTTTCCTGGTAAGGGGCTTGAGTAGTTCTGCAAGTCACACAGGTGCTTTTATTCTGAGGAAGGCTCTGATACCCCACATTTTATGATGGGACAATTATAATTGAAGTGTTTATTGACTATCCTTACACAGTAAGCAAATATTCGCCCAAGGAGCCCTAAATTACAGCAAACATAGTGTCATTTCACCCCTGAGCAGTATTCCTGTTGCTAACAGGAGACTGGACCAAACCCAATAAAAGAGGGCTTGCCCTACCAAAGGTTGCCAAGTGCTGCAGACGTACCAGGACCACAATCAAGCAGCTGTGGACCTGCATATCTTTCTCTTCCTCTACAGCCAGAATGTTTTGCAAACTACTTCCTTCAAAAAGAAATTTATATTTGATGTAAGGAAAACTACTTCAGCCTCAGGTTAGCAAAATATTTATTTCATAACTTGAAGTATATTGAAAGTCCAGTGAAGTTACTTTCTTTTGCCCTTAATTTTGAAGTTACAGATTCAGTGCAGTGCTTTACAGAAGGACCTCAGGCTTTCTCACTTTGTTTTAACACCAGGAAAAGTGGAGATGTGAAGTAACTTGCCCCTCAAAACCTTCTCAATGGCTACACTGAGTTTATCCTCACCCCTGTGGGTCCAGCAAGGTCTAAGATTGCTTCCCCTCTGTTTAGATGCCTTTTGTAGGAAGGAATACTCTTGTGTAGTTAAAGGACACAAGGCTGTACCATGTATTTTGTCACAGTTTTACAGAAGAATTTGAGACAACAGTTTGGACTTCAAGTGTTTTGAGATGAATCATAGAATGGTTTGTGTTAGAAGGAACCTTAAAGATCATCTAGTTCCAATGCCCCTGTCATGGAGGGGGACACCTCCCACTGGACCAGGCTACTGAAAGCACCACGAACCTGGCCTTGAACACTTCAAGAGTTGTGACATCCACAGCTTCTCTGGGCAACCTGTTCTAGTGCCTCACCACCCTCACTGTAAAGAATTTCTTCTTTATATCCAATCTAAATCTACCCTCTTTCAGTTTAAGTTTGTAACAGATTTATAGCTCTGTCTGTGGCTACACAACTGGTTACATGGCAAAACATTTCTAAGTATTTTTGTTTCCCTTTAAAAGAAATCCTTATCTACTGCTAATTCTAGTAAGGGAATGGTGTTACATGGTGTGTGGCCAAGAAATTTTTTTTTTTTTTAATAATACATCTTTCATCTTCCAAACTGTAGTACTGAGCTATAGAAACAATTAGAGCAGCAGTCCAGGAAATGCTGACAGACAAACCTGTTTGCAAAAGTAACTCCATGCAGACACTGTTTTTTTAATGTTAATTTAAAAAAAAAATAAATCAGACATGTAATTCCCAAGTAGATTTAAGCAAAGGAGAATCATCTCCAGGTGTAAGCTGGTGTTCGCAGCAGGGTCTTTATCTCCATAATTATGTATGCTATTGATATGGAAGGTGAAACCGAGCAGTTTGACTGAGTTCAGCTTGGAGATTTGGGATCTGTCTGAACCATTCACCCCAAATTCAGGTCTAGAGCTGCAAATCTTTGGAGATCTGGAACAAACATAGGGAGAGCAGTTAACAGTCAAACTCTGTGTGTATACCCTTGTGGTCAGCAGCTTGTCTACATATAATCTGTGGAGATACAACAAAAGCAAAATATTTTCAAAAACAATTATCTGGAGAACAAATGGGATAAGAAACAATGGAACCATTCCTCTAGTCAGTGTGAATCTTGGTGTGGTTGCTGTCTGTGAAAAGATGTACAGTAGTTTTTTGGCACTGTGTAGTACGTTCTGGAGGGTCATCCTGGTTCTTTGTACCTTGGCAGAGGGAAAGATGTTTTTTGCTGTTTTGCTGTGGGAGATAGAGCTTCCTCCAGGAGAATGAATGACTAGGATTTAATTTTTCAAGAGCTCATGAAAAGTGATTGTGATTTACAGACATGGTTTCAATCCTATGATGGGCAAGTAACTTCTGAGCACACTTTTCCCTGTGACTCCCCAGCCTCCAGCTGTCCCAGTCCAAGCTGCTTCAAAGTCAGAGCAAAACCTGGCCAGGCTTATCTGGTAGCATGTGGAAAGATGTCTTGAAAGGAACAAGTTGGAGGGAGGGCAGTCAGAAAAAGCAGTCCAGTGTGGCTAAAATGCTCTCTAATGCATCAGGATATTTGGATACTGTCATCAACACTGGTGGCAAAGTGAGCAAACAAGCTTATAGGAAGCAAGGACCAAAGTATTGATGCTCGTGTTCACTGCACAAATAACTTAGTCTGTTCACTGAAATAAGCGTCTGGAAATGTTGTCCAGAGCAAAGGAAAAGTACACTTTGGTGGGTTTTGGAGGATATTTTTCCTTCAGAAAGCAGCATGTGGTAAGTGAGTTACTGAAATTCCAGTAATTCAAAAGAGTTTTGCATCCCTGCTGTGAAAATGAATTACAATATAATACAGTTATTAACGGAAAAAAGGAAGTCTCAGTCCTCAGTGTTCTACACTTTATATTTTCTAACAACAAACAACAACAAAAAAAGACTCATGTATCAGGCAACCTTGAATTTCTCAAAGTGGAATGAAAGTGAGCAAGTGAAATATTTTAGGTGCAAATTGACTTGCTGGGTTTTGCCAGCCAAACTTTTGGAAATTAATTTGTTCCAGAAGAGATTAAAAACAACTTCACATTTATTGATTTTCAATATTACGAAAAATGTCCACTTCTAAATCACTGAAAGGGTAGATTTTGCAACTCTTTACTTTTTTTTTTTCTTTTTTTCTTTTTCCCCACCTGTCTCAATCACCTTTTTCCAGGTAAGCATCGGTGCAGAGGAAAACAAAGTTGGGCAAGAAACACACATGCAGTTAAGTAGCATTTTTCACAAATTCAGGAACCCTTTAGAAAGAATATTTTCTAAACTTTTCAACCTACTTTAATTGATTAAAAAATTGAGGTGTGAATGCTTGATATGAAACTGAGACTCACAAATAGCCCAAGGATATACAGCAGCTAAAGGCATTGGGTCCCACTGTCACCCAAGCAGTACCAGAAAGATGCATCGCAGTTTGCTCCAACGACTGTGAAGGTGATCTTCAGTCCAGTGCTTGCATTGTTGGTGACAACGGAGAACGTGCTTGTTGGTGGAGGTGTAAAATCAATTCACACACCTTCCCTAGGCACCATGGAACAGCTCTGTAAGCCTGGTCTGAATTCATAATCCATCATTTGTTTTTCAAAACACAGTATGTAAAGAAAAGGGAGTCATGCCATGTAAACCTCTCTACTGAGGTACAAGTATGGTGGGTTATATCCTGCCTTATACACTCAAGATCACAAAAATGATCAGTAACTGTGTGGGTGTGATTCTGCATTCCTGCACTGCTTCTCCTTCCACCTCTAAGAAGTGGCAATGCATTTCAGGAAAAAGATATACTTTAAGGTTTTCTTCAACAGTTAAAAATCATGCAAATATTGACAAAATTTAATGTCTCAAATAACAGTGTCTGAGCTTTTACTCTGATTGCCTTAGTGGAGCAAGTGAGTTACCCTCATTTTTTTTTTTTTACATATAATTTCTGATTATTTAAAAAAAAAAAAAAATCAAACAGCAACCAAACCAGCAACTTTGAAAAAAAATCAGCATTTGCAAAATGGCATCCAGCCCTCTATCTATATGATTGCTACTGACATATGGGTTAGAACCTTCAGGTTTTCCCAGAGAAGATGTTGCCTCATGTTATTTCTAGCCTAACCAGTGAGAGCAATGGAAACAGTGTGAGGATAAGTGGTTGCCAGCCATCTAGTCTTACAGTTACTTGGAGAACTTTGCTACATATTTTTCATTGTGTATTATACTTCTCCCTATAAAAAGTGTTTAGTTAAGGCAAAAAACTTTTTATTCCACCCTCACCCCTATTTATCCATGCCTGTCACGTCAGCTGTCTTTGAACACAAGATGGTCTCATTTCTTATCAGCTGTGTTAGCAAAATTCATAACCCAAATGATGACAGCATACAGAACTCCAAGCCACAACTATTTGTAGAAAATATTCCCAAACTACTAATGTCTGGAACACCAAAAACTCATGTTCAGATACACTAATCTCTTAACTACATGTAATAGCACCAGCCAGCAGTAAATTACCTCCCAGAAGTGAGCAACATGGGAATCGACTGTGCATGGGAATCGTGGGCTGAGATGTCTCTGGTTACTGGATACACAGCCCTGGAGCTTGGCCTTGGAAATCTGCTACTCTCTTTGGCTGCCAGCACCTGACTGGTGACTTAAGAGAAGACCAGAAAGGTGAAATCTAATGGTCACCATTTGTCCCACTCACTCTAAAATGGTGCCCTGAGCAATTCCTGGGCACTTGCTTCTCTACCTGGTTATCCTTGATGTATTACTGCCAAGATGTCATGGTTGAGGGTCAGGGTGGCCTCTTAGACCCATAACAGATGGTCTCTGCTAACCCCCCCCCCATCCCTCCCCAAGGGGGAAGAAAAAGGGAATAAGGGAGAGAGATGGAGCCATTAGAAAAGGGAATCAGAACAGCTTGAATGAAAATGAAAATAATAATAATAAAAATGGAATGTATACAAATATATACAAAACCAGTATGGAACCCCAACCCCTAATGGTAATTCCATCACTGTCACCACTGCTGCTGTGGACCAGGCACCAGGGGAGTCCCAGGCTGGTCCCCACAGCAGATGGGAACTATGTTCAGGNTTTCCTGCACCCCCCAGTGTGGTGCACGAGATCCAGCAGTGGCCTTGGTCTGCACCCCAACCCTTGGTAGGAACTCTGCCCACGGGGTGTTCTCAGTGCTGGCAGGAGACACTGCCTGGCAAAACAAGCTGCTGACTGCAGACAGGGCAGTGAGTTGGAGGAACGGAGCTGGAAAGTAAAATCACTGAACGGAACCATCTCTGTTCTCACTCAAACCAGGACACAAAGAATACCTGGAATTTGTTTTTTCCTGTCTTGACTCACAACCTTAACTTCAGAGCAATGGAAACACCCAATCTTTTGGGTAATGCTTTTTTGCATACTGCTTTGCTTGGGGAAATAACAAAACCAAGTAAGATTTGATTTTAACGCTTTCAAAATAAAGTTTTCCATTACCATTAAAGTCAAATATACTTTTATTTTAAAAATTGCTTCCTTAATTTCTCTCCATCCAAACTAAAATGTTCAGTTTGAACTCCAATTTAAAAAATAGAGTAAAATTGCAGAAGCATTTTAACACATTGCTTAGATGTCATCCGAAAATTAGGCATCCCAGACTGTAGTTTTGGAGGGGAGTGACTACTTGAGATTATTTGCTGCTGAAAAATTTTTCATTTTAAAGACCCTCTGAGGAGTGCTGATACCATCAGCCAGCTGGGGGTCCTGGGCAATGTAATGCTGGTTCGGCATTTCATTGAATTCCAGATGTTGCCAGCCCTAGGAGGACATAATGGTGCAGAACATATAAAATTCAGATTTAAACATGCTATATACTGAAAATAAACCAAACAACTGCTATTTCATTCCACCCCAGTAAGCAGTAAATTCACACCATCACAAAAGTGATGTGCACAATAATATTATTAAAAGATAGAGATGCATTAAGAAATAGTTGGTGAATTCAAGCATGATTGACAGTGTTTTGAAAAAATCCTGTCATGTTTACGTGGAATTCACCACGTAATACCACTGAGGGCTACCTGTGTGAAATATGATAGAGCTTCAAAGTACCGATGTTTACATTTTAATTACATTGATTCAAGGAAACATTATTCTTCTGACTCATGGTGGATTGTTATTCTTATAAAACAGTGCTGATAGCTGGGAAGAAAAATGGAAGTAATGCCTCCTGGTTTGAGAATTAGATCAGGCGAAACCAGAGAGCAGATGTGTGCTATGCTGCTGGGGTTCACACAGCCTTGAGCAACTGGCTTTGTAAATTGTTTTCAGGAGAACGTGGTGTGGAGGTGGGGGAAAGTGTCACCTTTGTTGGTCTAAGGGCTGAAGCCAAAGTGCTGCCCGAAGTGGTCTGCTTTGCATGTCTCATCGCTGCTCTTCATGAATGATCCTCAGATCAGTGCATGCCAGGCCTGCCCATTTCTTGTCCTGTGAGCTGCAGAAATACCCTCGGAACATGTCAACTGTATCCAAACTGCAGACACATGAGGTCATGGGGTGCTGGGCTGACTGCTGTGTGCTCACACGTGTGGGCACTTTCTTCAAGGTGAACTTCAGAAGCTGTTTCAAGGTTTGTTGTCTCCAAAGACAGAATCTAGCCTTGGAGCATCTCTCAAAACTGTCATATAGTGACTATGCCTGTAAAGTTATGCACTTAAGTCCTCAGCTGCAGCTCCCTGGCCAAAGGGTTTTGCTTGTGTGGTGACACAGCTTAGCTGGTCTGCTGCAACTGTGTTCTTTTATTTCTAAACATTGCTTCAAACTCAAACAGCGAATACATTATGTGAACTTGCAGCTTGCAGAATATCTTCTGTCTGATTCCTTTTGAGAGTGTTGGCAAAAATTGTTACTCTTAGATATAAACCACCATACTTGCAAAGCACTGAGGTGACTGAAGCAAGTAGGGATGGTATTTAACTTTTCTGTTCTTTCACAATTCTTATTTTATCTTGGCAATGCAATGCCCATAATTGACTGTAATGTTGTGGGGTTTTTTTGTGTATAACTAGAAGCTGTTAATTAGGCAACTGTAGGAGACCAATAACTGAAAGTGTAGGACGCAAGCAAAAGGATTGGTATTCATGTTCTGTTGTATTTGAGTAAACAGGTAGAGAAAAAGAGAGATGACTATCTGAAAAGGATTTGTTTTCCAGCGGCTGTGTTTGGATCTACTCAATAGATGGGTTTATTTGTACCCTTATGAATGCTACAATAACAATTGCCCTCCTTTTTTAGCATGCTAATCGTCCTAGAAAAATTGTTAATCTTCCTAAGTATTATAATGCTGAAGGGGAAAAGCATAAGTTGTCCTGCTGTTAGGTACTGTATAGACCCTGCCCGGATGTGTAAGGCAGACAGAGAGTGTGGGAAATAGATATAATACAATTCCTGCTGTTAGGCTGTAGTGAGAAAACTTTGCTGCAGGATGCAGTATGATTAGGGCATTTTGGATTAGGGCAGAGGAAAAAGATCAAACTGGAATAATTGTTTTCACTTTTTTACACAAAAATCCTGTTGGAGTGGACTGATACCAGTCAGAAACTCATATCAAAGTCTTGAAGACATTTTAAAGGGAGATAAAAACAAAGACTCTGAAAAAGTGAAAAAGCCTATTTGGCTTTTAGGCAGAATGTTTAAAACTTTTCATGTTGAAGCAATATTTTCTTTAGAGATGGGCGTAGATTGGATTTATTTTAAAAAGCTACAATGAAGCCACATACTTTTGGGTCAAACATGCAATTCTGGTCAAACAACCTTTTCTACTTTTGCCAAACCATCCTGTCTTCCTTTGTTCCCCAAACCCCACTCTTCTTGCCCTCATTTGAAGCTGATTTAAAACTTTTTATTTCAGGTTATTTGCTTCATTCAGGAAACTTCAAGACAATTTACATAGTTTTGCTTCATGCTGGAGACATAGTTTGGTATCCAGATGCATGTCTGTTGAACTGTATCCCAGTCCATTGTTTCAGCCATGTCATGAAGACCCTGTGGAGCATAGAAAAAGTACATGGACCAGTGCTTTCTGCCCTGCTCTTGGTGGTGGGAGCTCCCAACAATCTGTGATTACATGGTTATTTCAACCCCATGTAAGTAAAATGTGCTTTTCATTTTACCTCTAGTCTAGTTAAATCTTTATTTGCAAGATAACAGAAAAATGCCTCATGAGATTGATGATTCAGAGTGAAGATAAAATTGCTGGCTTCAAATTAGACAAGAGCTGTGTTAGAAAAAGCTTTTTACTCATAACACAGTAAAGGTGACAAAGTTTTCAAAGACAGTAACAGGATCAAATGCATTTTCTCTACGGTTTCTGCAGTAGATGTTTAGAGTTACTAGTGAAGCATAACTGATGTGATCAAATACATGAAAAAATACTCAACTGACAGGAATAAGGGCTTTGGAACCTGGGTAAATAATACTTGATTGCATCTAGGGGTGTTTTGAAATCTAACTTCTGTATATAAAATGCTCTGCAGTTTTAAGGTGAAAACATGGGATATTCTCAGAGAAAGAATATTGAGATTGTCCCTTGGCAATATGCCATCAGAAGCATCTCAGCTGATGAGCTGATGGTCATTATCACCTAGACAAAGTCTGTCTTGGGGACTGCAGGAGCTGGTACGAGTAGGAGTATGTCCTGCCCTAGGCTAGCCAATATCCTCCATTCTTTCTTCTCCAATGTGGTGCAAACAGCAGTTATGGTAGATTTGGTTGGACCATGTTTCAGTTGATCTCTGCTGGTTGCACAGAGCTGGGCTAGGGTGGCTCTTGCCTTCCATGAAGACAACTGGTAGGTACTTATTTTGCTTTGTATAGGAGTGTTGGACCATGGTCCAAAACAGGGTCAAAGAAAGATAAGAAGTTTGTTTCTCCCCATCAAGGATGTCTTCTGGAGATCCTGGCTGGCCAGATCAGTATGCCCTGAAACACCCCTTGGCCTACATGGACTACTACTGAAGCCTTTTGCTGTGTTGCTTACCTTTCCCCAACCGTCTACTTCTTGTCAGTCATACCTGAAACAATCACATGGGCAATAGTACAGGGGCAACTTCACTAGATATGGGAACTTACCTGATGTTGTGACCTTCCTGCAACCTCTTAACACACACAGTAGCAAGCAGATAGCAATCAGAACAGAGTTTGCATTAATATAGATCCACTGACTGTTTATAATCACTTTTCCCTGACACATCTGTGTGGTGCTTTACTTACGTAGGTAAATGAAGCACTAGGTGAGGGATTAGGAGGATGTGCAGTGGTATCTTCAGATCCAGCAGTAATTTCTATGGCATTTTTCAGTTTGGTTTACATTTGTATTTGCATATTTAAAAAAAAAACAACAATCTTTATGATTGCTCTCAAGGAAGGTGAAGTGCATTCCCTAACATAGCTGGGTGTCTCCCTCTACATTTTTATGTCTGGTCCATGAGATGGGGTGCCACACCTGGCCTTCTGAGTTTGGATGATGATGATGTTGGTGTTCGCAACATGGGAACAAATGTTCCCTCTTAGACATTTTTATTACTGTTTCTCTTTTACATAATTCTTGGAAAAAAGCTGTGGCAAGTAATCTTCTCTCTGCCTCATTCCCTACACATGGAACTGATTTTGAGGAATGTGGTGTTTTCTTAGGACTCAATATCCTGCACTGCCTTATATTCCTCCTTATATTCCTGGAAGAATGGGCCACCTCCCTGCGTGCCTTTGTTCTGGGGTGGGCTTGTTGGCGTAACCGATGCTACTTGTGGCGTGGGTATACACAGGCTCTGTGCCACTGATTGATTTTCCCCTGAAGTGTCTCTGGTTTATCTTCTCTCTTTTAAACTGAGAACATACACGATATATAGAAATCTGCACTGCTGGTAATATAAAATTAATTACAGCATTGCCTAGAGCTTTCTTCCAAGCTTTGGACTCTACCAGTCTATGAGGGCTTGTAAGTCTTATGAGGAGCAGCTGAGGGAACTGGAGTTGTTCAGTCTGGAGAAAAGGAGGCTCAGGGGAGACCTTATCACTCTCTGCAACTTCCTGAAAGGAGGTTGTAGTGAGTTGGGGGTCAGTCTCTTTTCCCAGGTAATGAGTGATAGGAAGAGGGGAAATTACCTCAGTTTGCACCAGGGAAGGTTTAGGTTGGTCATTAGAAAAATTTTCTTCACTGAAAGGGTTGTCAAACATTGGAACAGGCTGGAAGCTGTTGAGTCACCATCCCTGAAGGTATGGGTAAAGATAAAAGATGTGTAGGTGTGGTATTTAGGGACATGGTTTAGTGGTAGACTTGGCAGTGCTAGATGAATGGTTGGACTCAATAATCTTAAAGGTCTTTTCCAGCCTGCATGATTCTATGATTCTGTGCTTTGCTCTAAGCCAAAGGTGGTACCAGTCAGCTTCTAGGCAGCCCAAGCACAAGAGAAAATCTCAAAGTTTTGAAGGTCAGTCCCTAAAGTCAGTCAGCAAATGTTGGTATGTCAGCCAGACCAAGAAATACAAGACTACCACTTTTATTTTTTGTTTTTTTACTACTTAAATTCTCAGAGATAATAATGGACATAGTTACTGAGGCAGTCTGTAACAGCAAGTAACTGTCCCATCACAAAAGTATCAGCTGCACAGGGGATGGTGTGGGCAGTGGCAAGAAGGATGCATGGTTTTGGAGATGACAGAAGACCTTTTTGCTTCCCCATGCTGTTTAAAGATGCTCTGTCTTGGTTGGCATCATAGCGTAGGCTCAGAGAGCAGCTGCCTTCCCCACATCTTGCTGAGAACAAGAGGGCAAAGCAGCTGTGAACAGCAGCTCAAGATTTGGTACTATTCTGATGAAGTCTGCCAATCCGACCCGCCTGCTCTGGAGTGGTTTGGGCAGTCATCCAGGCAGAGCTGCTGTTCTCAGCTTTATTCTCTATAATAAATGTGCTCTGGCAGTGCACCAAGTGCCTTATCTATCTCCCTTGGAGAGCCAGTCTCCAGGCCCAGCTAGGATAATGCCAACTTCTCCAGGCAAATGGAGTGAGTTGCAGCACTCAACACACTAGCTTTGCCTTTCTAAGTCCTGCTCACTTTGAAATAGAGTGTAATCAAGTTCAGGGGAGCAAATTAGCCAAGGGAGGTCTTATTCTATCTGTCTAATTAAGCATTAATAAAATCTGTCACTGACTCTCCCCTGCAGTTATCAGTCAGTCAATGGTATATAGTATTTCAGTCTAACATCTTCCTGTCAGGGTCACTGAAAGACCGTCCCAGTTGCACCAAAGGCTGTAGGAGCTAGTTCAGCTAGACATCTGTTGGGCTCTGTTTGGTACTGTCTTGTATGCAAAGTGCTTTATGATTGCAGAGGCAGAAGCGTTACCCAGCAATAAATCACAGCCTGGGATAAGACTGATCAAAAGATTTTCATGCATCTGGTTCTCCACATACCAATGGGCATCTCTGCCCAGAAAACAAACAGCTGCACTTCTCTATATACATAGACCTTGTCCTTGTTTCATCCTGCCTATGCACAGGAAGACTGGTCTCCTCCCTTGGAGAAATAAGGCTAGTCAGGGGTTAAATGAAGTGTGAACATATGCCCACAAGAGCCAGAGGAAAGCTGCTGTCATTTCAATTCTAGTACTGGACAGTAAATGCAAACTTGAAGCTCAGGGTGGAGGGGGCCGATGGAGGGAAAAACAAAAGCAAAATGTCTACAGACCTGGAGACTTCCAAATTAGCCTATTCAGAATGCAGGTCCAAATTTAAATCTGGATGCATGTGGCCGTTTCCATGGTAGATTTCTGTGTGGTATAAACCTCAGCCTCTTTTGAACCAGCTTAAGGAGGCAAAACTGTGCATTCAGAAAAAGCTGGGGGACTGTGATAGTGCTTTTCTGCCTGGGCAGATGCATATTAGCAATTATATGTATATTGGACATTTCTTGTTAGGCAATTCAAACAATATATAGCCAAACGAGTAGATACAGAAAATAAAGCCCAAGTTTTTGGTGCTGTTTGAGAACAGTGACTTTTGTACACTATGAGTTTTACACAAATGAATTTTTGCACATCCTCGTACCAGTTAGATTAAAACATTGTGTGAGCTCAAGAATCAAAGCTACCATTTGGGAGATATCAGCATGTATGTTTGACACAGAGCATTTGCAAAACACTAACTGAAATGGCATTTATGGTTTGAGTTTCAAGAAACAATGAGAGCCTGAAGAAGTTCAGTCCCTTCAATTTCCCACACTGTGAACCACCAGAGTGAGCAACCTGGTCTTCAGGTGAGAGCAGGAGCTGAAAGGGGCTGAAGCTCCTGTTTTAGCAGAAGTTTTCAAATGCATACTCACTTCCTAGACAAAGAAGCAAGCACATAAATCATCCCTGCCTGTGGCTGCCTGTCATTACTGCCCACAGCCTCTCCTTGTACTGTATCTTGGTGTCCTGGTTTGGACAAGCACTGTCTATGACAGGACCACGTGTGATTCTGCACGGTTAGCGTTCCTGGCTGATGATGGTACTCTGTGTCCTTTTGTTTGCAAAAAAAGGAGAATTCATCCAGAAACCCCAGTGTAATTCAGTTCAAAACTGAAGCTAAACCCTCTTCCATTACTCTTAAGATGTTTAATTCTCTGTATTACTCCATGTTCTATTAAAAGTCTCTCTTCTTAAATGCTTATTGAAGCAAGGCAGAAGCACATAAAAGTAATTCAATTAGCAATAAAAATAATTCTGAAATCCAATTACTTCACTAATGTGTAAAGAAGTGCAAATTGCACAGAAGCAAATGTGCTTACAGGTACAAAGCTGATGCAGGACTGTTAATGGGCTGTTGTGACCAGGGACAGGAGCAATCCTTGCTCAAACAGGGTCCACTTCAGAAGTACGTTCGGCTTCTGACCCTGTTTTTTTGCTGTTGTTTATGGGGTTTTAGGGCATTGCTTTGTGGTTTGGTTTGGGGGTTTTTTGGTTGTTTTAGTTTTTTTGTTTGTTTGTTTGGGGTTTCTTTGTTTGGTTGTTTTTTTTTCTTTTTTTCTTTTTTTCTTTTTTTTTTTAATTAGGAACCAGTGACATTCACAGGGCTCAAGATTTTTTACTATTATTTTTTAACCAGGTCTAGAACAGTAATATCCTCACTTAATGTTGCCCCATTATTCCCAGCACATTATTGCTTGCTTTCTACCAGCAGTGTCTCCATGAGTTAATTCCTTTTCTTTCTCCTCCCCATGAAGAAGCAATCCTTCTTGTCAACTATGCAAGCAGTGCTTTTCAGCCGTGGCAGCATCCAGTAGCTAAGCAACAAACAGCATCCCCAAATAAAAATCAAGGAGTATGGGAGAAAATGTCCTGCTGTGCACATTAATGCAATCCAGCAAAAATTGGTGCATCACAGTTACTTTTGCTTCGTGCTAAAAAGGAGTCAGGTTACCACATCTTGACAACAACCCATTTGCTGAAGTGTAACTGTGCTCACTACCTCTTTTCTCTTGGCCAATGGCAGCATTTTGGACCTGGCTCATTCCAGACAGACTTTGAGAGGAGTCATCTGGGAAGATAGGGCTGAGAGCATCATCTTGATTCCCATCTTCTGCAGGTAGCAAAGAAGAAAAGTAGGATGAGAGTGGAAATGCTTTATGCCCAGTGGGTCATCCCCAGCTTGACAAAGTTTGGGAGGGGAGAGCAAGGCTGTAAGAACGCTGCACCCAGAGCTGTGATAGTGACACAGCACCGGGAAATACTCTGGGACTATTGCTCCCAAATACTGTAATATTTTCTGTAAGAAAAGAGTACTTGTATAATTACAGTCATGGGTCTTTCTGGATGGTAGTTGAAGGTTTTTTTGGTTGTTTTTGTTTTTTGACCCCTGCACTTAAAAAAAACCTCTTCACACTGCTTGGTTAAAGCCAAGAGACAATGCCAATCTGTACAGCTGTGCTTTAAACATCCCTTCCATTTGTTTCTTTGTCATGCTTCCATTTTACTTCCCCTCTCCCACATACACTGCCTTGACTGAATTGACTGTAGCACAATTTCCTTTTAATAGGCAAGTGACTTTTAGCTGGTGCCTGAGCTATGGCCTAACATGTTTCATTATACAAGTCATAATAACGTTTCCATCTATTGTACATTTTATTTTTAACACCCTTATTAATGAGAAAACAAAGTTCATCAT
The DNA here is from genome assembly GCA_013399075.1 of Chloroceryle aenea. Taxonomy (NCBI): domain Eukaryota; kingdom Metazoa; phylum Chordata; class Aves; order Coraciiformes; family Cerylidae; genus Chloroceryle; species Chloroceryle aenea. The sequence goes on from VWZY01008019.1 coordinate 17,893, forward strand.
GTTAACAGAGTAAAAACACCTAATAAGCAGAATCCTTGCATAACTAGCTGGATTGATAGCTCAGCAAGGCTACTATAACAAGCAAATAATAAATGTATAATGAGCTGTTTCTGATTCTTAAATCATGCTCATTTCACTTACTCTAGAGAAGATATTCATAATATTATGAGTATGAGCTTGGAGCAAGGCTGTATAAGAAGAGAATTAGAGCTGTTCAGTCTTCTGTGGCATTAGGTTTAGAAATTTGCTAGGAGTATATTATTGACTACAATCAATAAACAAGATGACCAGTACACCAGCAGCACTTAAAGAGGATACTCTGGATCAACAAATAGACTTCACAGTCAGCCAGGGATTCAGTTGTGAGCATGAGTCTGAAAACAAGAATCTTTGCTAAGTAACATGCTTAGGATGGAGTTTGGGCAACTGAACACTTTAAAAACTCACCCAGAAAGTGAAAGCGCAAATGTTGGTTTCAAAATTTAATCTAAAGCAAGTGCACAGGGAGCAGCAAGCACCCAATGTTTACTAGCCCACTGAATGCAGCACAGTTGTGCTGCTCAGCGCTACTCCTTTCGGCAGCTTTGTGGCAAGGGGAGAAACAATCCAGAAGATGTAAAGCAGGGGAACAAGGGTCAACTGGGTATTTGTCCTACTCCTGCATGAATTCTCCTCATGAATTTAGAGTCAGCAAATTCTCATTCCTTCAAATGCTAGGATCATCTCCACTGTCTCTCAGGGGGAACATCCACTCCAACACAACCGTTGCCTTCTTGAACCAATGTAGGAGATATGCCCATTTGGGAGCAATAAGCTGATAAAAAAAAGGTGGCAGAAAGCTTTTATTGATAGCAATACCCATGCTTATACCTTCTAAAACACTAATAATAAAAATAAATGGTTGCCAACCTTACTGTGAGGATCCCACATCACATCTGAGACCCCTGAGCTGCCCTTCCTTCCTCAGGATAAGGTATATTGTGTTTAAAAGAAGTTCAAAGCATTTTGTTGCCTTAAATGATAGATGGAGAGGACTTACACTCCTTTTTGGGTTCACACTTGGTGCTAGCAAATTCATGAGTGGAGCTGTGCTGATTTATGCCGGTTTATCATCTGCCTTCCATGTAGTAAACTCTTTAGAAGCAGCTAATTCCACTTCATCTTTACTTAAGGCTTTCGCCCATTTCTGGGAAGCTGCCACTCCTGACTTACCCTGGTCCTCCCCAGAGAAATAAGCTCAACCCTCACAAAGTGCTAAGTAGTTTCTTACAGCAGTACCGTGGAAATCATAAACCCACTGCATTGTCAGACTGTTTGGAAGGCTGTCTGGGGATGGGCTGAGCAGTGTGGATGGCTGTACTCTTGGTTTGACAAATTCACTCTGCCAACCTGATGCTCTCCGTGGCTCCTGATGAACCACATTCCCTGCACCCCAGACCTGGCCATTGTGCTCTCACGGTGTTTTCCTGAGGCTGAAGTGCCAGCACTTTGCAACCCTGGACAAGGAACTGCCTGGAGTTAAAAAGGATGGTGTTAACCACACTGCAAAGCTAAAATACACAAAATCAATGGTTGTTACTGCACTGTGCAATAGTGCAGGAATATTTGCTTATTTACATTTTTACTGTGTTACTTATAGTTTGAGTGAATCTGCTTTTCCTGTTCATGCATGTACTGAGCCCTTAGATTGCTATGACACTGTGATTTCTTTGCTTTGCCCCTCAGAAGCTTTTTCTTAATTGTTCCCTGCAGCTTAGCAACCTGAAACCATCTATATAATGTGAGTCTGTCTCAGGCATATATTTTTTTCCCCAATCCCTTTGCTAATATTTAATAATTTCTTATATCTTTAAGTGCCAACCACTCCTTTGGACTGGTCTGAAATTGGCTTTGCCTTAGATCAGGAGGTTAATATGGAAGGCTGTGCTATGTATAGCTTTCCATAGCGGTATGTCTCACTGAAGTCAGACAGATCAGACAGTTGGGCTGAGACCTGCATCACTTCCAGCAGGTTACAGGGCTGCTTTATCAGCCAGTCCTCTGGGATGAGATGTCTCAGGAAGAAAGAATTGCCCTCGGGTATTCCCAGTGTCTCCCAGGGACTACAGAGGGATCCTGGACTAAGCACCTAATTGCCAGGCATCTAAATTAAGGAGAATGGATCCCCTTGCAAGCACCATGGAGCTTCCAGGTGCTCTGTGGTGGTGGCTTGGTTTAAGCAAGATATTTAATTCAGGGTATGTTATCAGACATTGAAGGAGTCCTTGTGCCTTCAGTGATGAAACACCTGGTTTCATGCCCTCAACGTGCCCTCAGTGACAGCGCCAGAAACAAAATGGAGAGAGGTTTAGGCCAATGGGCTCCAATCTGCAGGTCTAAATTATGAAATTATGTATTTCTTCTTAAAAAAAGTGCCTGGACCTTTGCAGGGGCTGCACTGGCAAAGCAGCAGGTCTGGCACGACCAGCTGTCGTGCCTTAATATGACTGAGGTGGAAAAGTGGGAAAAAAAAAAAAAAGAATTCTGTGTATCAAGAAACTTCATCTGCTTCTAAACTTCTCCCCCTGCCTCCAAATAATCAGTCTGTTCTGACGACAGCCACTTTGAAAATTATTGTTTTCAGGAGGGGTGTGGGACTGACCTCATTTCCAGCATACATCACTGCTCAGCCTGGCAGGGCTCTCTGGAGCTTTATATAATATATACAGCCATTTCCCTGGCTTTTCTCAAAATAATAATAAGAACATAACTTGCTTCTAACAGTGCCCGATACAGCTGCATATGTTGCTTGCCCCCAGGACTGCCCTGGCTCTTGAGGACTACTGTGGGGAGGGTGACATCTGGAGAAATTGTGCGAAAACAGGCTTTTGTTCTGTCTCCAGTCTTGTCTTGCTGACCATTTTGCTTTCTTCTGAGGAGTGGGGGGGTGGGGGTGAAAGGGTTGATGATGCTGATCTGTCTGGGAGAGTAGCCGCTTCTCCTTTCACCATGGTAACGAAGAGGAATTTGTATGCAGTGGGGATGGGAAGACTTTTAGTATTTTACTGGAGGGGGTTGGAGACTTTTTCTTGTGGAAACTCTTTGGTCAAGGGGAATGGAGGAGGAAATTGCCTTTTCAGTAGATCCCTGCAATTCCTTGGAGAAGCCAGAAGTAGGATCACATTTCCCTCAGCAGGTACAGGGTCCTGTCAGTCCTAAAATAATGACTCAGAGAAAGTAGCTGTCTCTGTGAGCTGGGAGAAATCCCATCCCTCCTCCTAATTTGCACAGGACCAGAGTGGTCAGACCCTATTTACTGCCTAGTGGGCTTTTCACCTAGTTTCCAATCTATTCATTGTCCTCATAATATTTAATTCTCTCCTTGCCATTTTCCTTTGTTATTTGGAAATCTGTCCTCCTACCTGGCCCCACACATCACAGGAGCAAGGTTTACCATCTGGAAAGGTGGCTGGGGCTGCCCACCCACGGTAGCAGCTAGGACAGGAGGCTGCACTGTGGCCCAGGACCCCCTGCCCCAGGCACCTGCATCATGAAGGACAGAGAGGGAGGTGGCTCTCAACACCTCTGGACTGGGGTGATGAGGAGCCCTAGGCTTGGAGAGCTGTGGGTGGGCCCAGGACAGAGGCAGAAAGCGAGTTCACTGCTGCTTTGGCTTTGCTTTCAGTCCTAAAAAATGGGGTGCCCTTGGCAGGGACGGTTAAAAGCAACATAACAAATGCTCTGTGGCAATCATTCTGCTGGGCTGTTTCAGAAACAAGTTACTGATGCCAGAACTACCTTGTAGTTGTCCTTAAACCCTGGTGGCATTGCCTGGGATCCTTGCAGCCAAGGCTGGAAAGTTGTTCCCACTGGGTTTGTGCCAGACCAGGTGAATTTATTGTGTAGTAAATGACAACTTAATTTTCAAAGTATCTTCCTAAGCACTCACTTTTCCTCTATTTGCTTCCCCGAATTTCATCCTGCATGGTTCCCCTGCACTGGCAAAGAAGAATATCGCGCTGCAAAGATTTACTAGTGCAAACACCTTCCGCCATTAAAAAATGCTTCATTGACTGGGACAGGACTCTCTGCTCTGGGGAGAACACTGCTAAGCAGTTAGACATGTTGTTTTTCAAAAATCAGGGCTAAAATATGAAGCAGTTTAGCTTTTTACCACTCAGCTGTAATCTTCAGTTTATGTCCTTTGGAGCTGGATAGAAATCGACTCTCTCTCCCTGGTCTGCAGCCATTCTTTTGTGTTGGCAGCAGCTCTAATTATGCACCAATTAACCTTAATTAAACCAATTCCTATGTAACTGCAAATGCAGACAATGCACTGAACAAATGGCCTGACAAATATTGTCACTTTAAAGGCATAAAAACACATCAAATCCTTAATTGGAAAGTCAGATTGTAAATCGCTGTGGATTTGTAGGTCTTTGTTTTTAGAACAGTCAAATAGGAGTAGTGGCCAAATACCCCAAGTGCTCCCAAAACCTTGTCTGAATTAATTTTCTCAGGCTGATAAGGCCAAAACATATTATTTGTGTAGGAAAAGGGGGTGATGGAGCATCTTTAATTGTAGCAGCTGGCAGGCTGGTCTTGAGGGCATCAGGATGGTGGCCTCAGGTAGAGAGCCACCCCTTCTAGAGCCTCAGTGACTTTGGGCAACTGTGGATAATTTGGCGATCCCTGCTGACCTCTGTCTGGCTGTTTGTCTAGAAAACACTCCCTAAAGCTGGAACTGTCATCATGTCATGCAATGGAGCTGCAATTTTGTTGGCAATGAGCTGCAGTTTGCACCCCGTAAGCAGTAACACGGCCAACAGATGGTGCTCGTACATGTAGTTTCTCCAGGTTTCTTCTGAAAATGCCATGTAAACTCTCTTCATTTTATGGTGCAACNGCTGCCGCTGCTGCAAGTAGCATAGGATTTACCTTCACTTCCCTGAGCAGAACGAGCCCCTGAGCCTCCTGGTGTGTGGACAGAGCCCTTAATAAAGGGGTTATGTGACTCCAGTTTGATCCTTTTTCAAAGCTTGATATAGGGGAAATAAGTTAGACTGAGAAAAAGTCCAGCCTCTACGTTACTTATTTATCCCTCAGTGAGAAAAAAAAGATCCCAAGACCCCGAGATTGGTTTGCAGCAGAGCAGCCAGAAAAAAAAAAAGACATAGCTAGCACAGAATTCAGAATGTTTTCTTCCCTGCTGTTTGTAAAATGTGTTTAGTTGAGGAAAAAAAAAAAGCACCCTTCAAATCCTTTAATATATATTGACTTTCTGGTGGTTCAGTTTTATTCCACTGAACACTTTCCTTTCTGTAATTAATCAAACAGGCTCTAGGCTTAATGCTTTGTGGTAAGATATTCTGCCTTGTGAATACTGCAATTAAAAGCAAAGCTAATTAAGCATGTAAATCATGCCCATATAAATTAGTTACTAACATGTTCACTTGGCCACTAGTGCTGATTGTGGTGGGAAATTCGCACAATTTGTGTGCCTGAGCAGAGAGCCTGCTGCAAGGAACCGCTTGGGAGGGGAGGACATACATTGGGAAAGGTCCAGGAATCGCCTGCTCACCAGGACCTGGGCCCAAGCTGTCTTCTGCTCAGAAGCAGACAGTGCCATGTCCTCTTCTCCCTGGGAAGCACCTTTGCCAGATACAGGAACAACTCATCTCTCTGCTTGGAGCTAGACCAGTGGGAAACCACACAAAGGAGGAGGCTTGTAATGAAATGGTTGGGCCATTCTGCTGGCTGGCTCCAGCCTGTGCTGCCTTGGACACTTCATTTGTGTTTTACACTATGCTAGCTAATGGTCCCTACTGGGACAAACTGCATGCTACAGCTCTGGGTCTAAAACGAATTTTCTCTCTTGTCTGCCATCAATAATGTATTTTTCTATGACACAATCTTGAGTAATAGTGGACTGTCTAGTAGCAGTGGAAGAGGCTCCTGCATACAAGGTGGGTAGGTGCGGGCTGGAGACCAAGAGGGTTCTGCTGCTAACGACAGCCACCCGTAAGCAGTAAGTCCTCTCAAGAGAAGGTGACGAGCAGAATCAGGCTACTGGATTCTGCAGAGGCTTGTAATGTCACAGATGGATGAGCAGGAGATGGGACAAGATCAGGTACCTGGCTTGTGAAGCAGTTTATGACATCACAGGTGGATGAGTAGGAGGCGGGTCAGGAGCAGGTCCCTGGGCAGTGCAGGTCTTTGTGATGTCACAGATGAAAGTGTAAGAGATGTGTCAAGAGCAGGACCCTACATTGTACAGGGGTGTGTGATGTCATAGATGAATGCAATGTAGGTGGGACAGAAGCAGGACCCTGGGTTATGCAGGAGTTTGTGATGTTACAGCTGGATCAGTAGGACACAGGGCAGTACAAGGCATCTGGGTTGTGCAGGGGTTTGTGACATCACATGTGGTTGAGTAGGAGATGGGGCAGTAGTGGAGCCCTGAGCCGTAACAGGTTTTGTGACATCACAATTGGATGTGTAGGAGATGTGGCAGAGCCCTCAGTTGTAGCACCGTTTTTGATGTCACAATTGGATGAGTAGGTAATGGGGCAGGAGAAGGCATCTGGCTTGTGCAAGGGTTTGTAATTTCACACATAGTTGTGTAGAAGGTGTGTCGGGAACAGGCCCCTGGTTTGTGCAGGGGTTTCTGATATCATGGATGGAAGAGGCATAGATTGTGCAGTATGAGGCCACTGGCTTGTACGTGCATTTGTGTCATCATAGGTGGAAGAGTAGGACATAGGGCAGGAGCTGGTACCTGGCTTGTCCAGGGGTTTATGACGTTACAGGTGGATGAATAAGTTGGGGTAGGAGCAGGCCTCTGACTTGTACAGGGATTTATGATGTCAAAGTTTGAAGAAAACAAGAAGGGAAAGAGCAGACCTCTGGATTGACCAGGGTGGATCGTCTCCTACTCATCACAGGTGGATGAGTAGGAGATGAGGCAGAAGCATCAGTCTGGGTTGTGCAGTGGTTTGTGATGTCACAGTTGGAAGAGTAGGACATGGGGAATGAGCAGGGCCCTGGGTTGTGCAAGGGTTTGTGATGTTCAGGTGGATGATTAGGTTGTGTGGCAGTAGCAGGGCCCTGCTTTGTGCATGAGTTTGTGACATCACAGATGGGAGAATAGGAGATGGGGCAGGACGAGGCCCCCAGGTTGTGCATGTGTTTGTGATGTCACAGGTGGAAGAGCTGAAGATGGGGCGGTCCTGCTGCAGAACAGCATGACTCTGATCCCTCAATGTCCCCTTGTGGCCAAAAAAACCAATAGTATCCTCAGGTTCATGAAGAATACTGTGGGAAGTGGGTTGAGTGAGCTTCTCCTCCCCCTGTACTCTTCCCTGGTGAAGCCACATTTGGAGTATTGTGTTCTGTGTTCCCCGTTTCAAGAAGAACAGGGAACTTCCAGAGAAGGTACAGAAAAGAGTTACAAAGATTATTAGGGGACTAGAACACCTCTCTTATGATGAAAGCCTAAGGGCTTTCATTTTTGTCTTTTTAGTGTGGAGGAAAATGAGAGGGGGTCTTATCAATGCTTGTAAATACTTAAAGAGTGGGTGTCAAGAGGTTTGGACATAGTGGAGTCTCCATCTCTAGAGACATTCAAATCCTACCTGGACGTGTTCCTATGTGACCTCTAGGTGATCCTGCTGTGGCAAGGGTGTTGGACTCGATGATCTCCATAAGTCTCTTCCAGCCCCTATCATTCTGTGATTCCATGATCTAGAAGCTCTGGCAAAATGAACTTATACTAAGATTAAGTAGCTACAGCAGTTAGTTCACATTTTTTCCCCAACACAGGCTCAGAAGGCACAGGCAAGATGCTCCCAGGAAACTTGTTTTAACCACAGACCCTGACAAGTGAGGAACTAGCTCTGCAATGATAAGATCTATGCATCCATGTGGGATTTAAATGGAGTAAACTTAATTGCAAATCAAGTTGTCAGGCAAGTCCCCCAGTATCTCTTTCCCTCCCACAGCACAGCCTCAGTACTGTCATTACTGGAAGCAGCTCTACAGTTTGCACATCCTGCTGCAGTCATTAAAGAAGCCACAAACATGCCAGCCTGAATGTGTCACCCTCACTCTGCACCTCTCAATGCCTCTAAAAAAATTCCCAGCGCCTTTAGCTGAAGTCTATGAGCAAAGAAAAGGAGCCTGGGGATGATACTAGTGCTGGGTATGGGCTGTTTGGTGCTTGTGTTCCTGGCCAGGGATTTGCAGTCCAAGCTGGAGAAAAAACCTAAGGAGCAAGTGGCTCCCCCAAAAGTACCTGCTGCTCTCACATTGGTGGGAGTGATGGTCCCCTGGCTATGCCAAGACCTGAAATTCTCCTTCTTCTGGAACAGATATTTTGGGTCACCTTGAGGAAGATACTTAATCTCCTTGTTTCCATTCCCCAAGTGAAGGATAGAAATAGCAGCACTGCCTTCCTTCCAGCAGAGTAAGTGCATTAAAGATTGCAAGGTGATGGGAGCCCTGGAAGTGCTTTGATGAAAGAGATTCATTTGAATACATTTGTTGTGCATTACTCACTCAGCCCTGAGTTTTAATCTTCTCCTCCTCTCCGTCACTGTAATCTAAATTTCCTTGAGCTTTCTCACTAGAGCTCAGTCCCTGGTTTAATCCCTGCCTCGTTTGAGTGATTTCTCCAATTTCTCTGTTAGCAAATGGTGAGGTTTACATTAGCCCTCACCTCTTCTCTAGGTCTATCACAAGGAGCTGCTAATGCTCCCTTTGCGGGGATCACCAGCAGTTTATGTGGGTGTTTGAACAACCCTGAATAATTTCTCTTCTGTTCTTCCAGGCCAGTGACTCGCATTTCACAGTCTTTTCCAGACTTGCGGAACCATCTTGTGTTTGGGGGTTTGGAAGTCCACTTTCCACCAAAGCAGTGTCAGCCTGTTCTTCCTCTTCCCTCCCACACGATGTTCTGGTCTGGGCAGCGATGCATGGGGCACCCCTTGTTACCACTGACAGAAGTGCTGTACTTTGCAGAGGTGTGGCTGGCAAGCTCAGTAAGCAGCAGGAACAAGCTTCCAGGCTCTGTGTTGCATGCAATAGCCAAAGCTGTTCTGCTTCCCACAGTGCTGGGCTTTCAGCAGGGATGAGGGGTCAGGATGCTCCTGGGGCCAGCAGGTCTGCACTTTGTTACTGAGGGGTTTCGTCACCACCATTGAGGCTGGGACAGAGGTTCTGGTTTGCAAAAGGTGATTTTTATTTCTTTACACACCTTTTGTTTCATTTCTGCATGTTAAGTAACACCGCAAAAAAAATTTTCTTCACAGCAGATGCTGTTTAGGCTTTTTTTGGTTTGTTAACTTCCAGCTCTCTTGATTGTTTTTGCAGCAGGGTTATTTGTGACTCTATTAGCAAAAAAGTCCTGTCTCACATAGGCAGAAATGTGCAGGACACATAAATTCCCAATTTATTATCTTGGTTCACGTGATGTTATCAAGAATTGACTGTAATGCTTAGTGGCATTAGCAGTACCTTCCTATCATAACAACAGTATTTACTGTCAGGAACACTATTTGTGAGCAGTTGTGTTACAACACAAGTAATTATATTACTTACATTCAGTTTGTATCATTACACACAACACAACGATGCCTGCTGCACAGAATCCTACTTCATTAACTCCTGAGGCAGAATAGCATCACATAAATACCCTCCTTGGCACTTTTAATTTGAAATTATATTCTACTTATTATCAAAATCTAGATCAAAAATGACATAACCCATCTATTAAAAATATAGAAAGAAAAGTCTCCACTGTGTTAATAAAGAACATCAATTAAAATTCATTGCTTTCAAAATGATTGCTCTACAAATTTGAGATGTCAGTTTTGGTAAAACCCAGAAATGACAGATCTTATTTTCCCACATTTCTCTGTAAATTTCCCACAATTCTTTGTGTCATTACAACAATAAAATGCTTAAGTGAGTTTTCAAAAGCAGTGAAAATTCAGTTATTTATATACAGCCCTGTGATATGAGGGTATCACCATAGTGGCCTTCAGGGGCCAGTACTTCTGCTCTGTTGTTAGTGTGACCCTGACACAGAATCCCCTGGACTGGCTGTGAACAATGCTACAGAGAGGGGACACTGTGTTAGAGCAACTTGTCCAGCAGTCCCTCCAAGAGGGTTCTGGGCTCCCCAGAAACCCTAGGCAAGCCCTTGGCAACCTGCAGCTCACTTAGGGCAGCTGAGCTGTTTAATAAGCTTCTGCCTCTGGGAGAAGTTGCTGCATAGCTATAAACAAAGTTCCCTTTAGGGCTCCTCTAGCTATGTAGGGCTCCTCACAAAAGAGTTTAGAAAAGGACCCGTCTAGCTTATCTCCACAAATGACAGGAGGAAAAATAGGAAAAAAATGTGGGGAAAAAAAAAAACAAACAAAAAAACAGAAAAAAAAAATGCTCACCATGTGAGCATTAAGATTATTTCATTTTTGAAACTGCTCTGCGCAGGATCTGCTCCAGCAATAGAGCACAGTCCTTCTAACTTCATCTGACCTACTGAGACACTCTAGAAGAACATGCCAAAATCTCCTAAAAAAACCCTGAGAGATAAAAAATTGCTCCTTGACCCACACAGCCAAAAGTTGTTTGAGGAGGTCTGTTTATTCTGAAGGCTGTTAGTGACACACCAAATAGGTTTGGGTCCCACAAATGTCTAGTAAATAGCTTGTAATTTCACTAGAAGGTTTTTGTGAACACCTCTGCCTACTGGAAATTTACATTCTGGGAGCTGTGGTACTAGTTGCAAAGAAGGGATGGTGGAGACCAAGGTGGAAGAGCCATGGGTGAGCTCCTGGCAGAAGCAGAGATGCCATGTTTTTAGCACACTACTCATAGGGAGACTTCCCTTATTCCAGGAAAATAAGAGCTTGTAAAATAGCCTGTAATATCACCAGATTCCTCTATCCTCATAAAAATAAATCTACGGGGTGCAAAATTTGAGGGAACTTCTTTTAGAAGTGTTTAAGGCCACATGTGCTTCTTTTGTGAGAAGAGATTTCAAAGAGGCTATTTGTAAAATAAGGCACCAAAAGCTGAGGTCGATTGTCAGCCCAGCTCATGGTGATGAACTCCTCTTTGTGTCAGCACGTGAACATGGTATCAATGTCTAACCCATGCCAAATGTTGAGGGTCAGGTCCACTTAGTGTTGTGAGACAGCTGTACCTGCGGCAATTCAGAGGGGAGTGATATGTATTTAATTAAATTCCAGGACTTCTGAGCATTTCCAGGAAGTGGAGCATTTTCAGCCTTCAGTATAAAACCAGGTGAAGAGGGGATAATGCAGACAAAAAATGATCTCACCTATAATATTAAAGCACATATTAAAGACCTTTTTTTAAGACAAATACCAAGTACAGAGCTAAGACAAGGGCCATCTCTAACTTAGGACATACCTTAAAAATAATAGAGATTTTTAGCATATTCCTTGAAGAACTCTAAAATTACCAGCAGTTGAAAGCCAGATGAAGTAGCTGGCAAGTTTCCATGCAAAATTCCCTACTGATGGTGGCTCAGACAGATGGAGATCCGGGGAGGGAAGAACGAAGTGCCATAGGGCTTTATTGGATGAGTCTTGAAAGGTACCTGCAAGCTTCTATTGCAAGGTTTGTGAACCTTAGGATTGTTAACTTCAACACGGTTTTGCTCAGTGTTGTAACCCTGCTTGATTTTCTGTGGTCCAAATGACACATTTACACATCCTCAGAAAATTTAGTGGGATGCTCTTCAAGCAACATGGGACTTGGCACAAGTAAAGCAGAAACTGATTTTACCTTCAACAAATAAAAGGGTTTTTATATTGCTATATAAAGTGCTTTTCACTTGAAATGTCTCTTTTGGTTAGATCATGCAAATTTAGTGGTGGCTGATGCTTCTGCAAGATGAAAAGTCTGAATAACTCATGAATATTTCATCATTTGTTTCTGCACTGGTCAGAAATGGTAATTTGAGCTCCAGCCTGTAGAGATTTAGCAAAAATAGACACTCAGACAATAAAGATCGAAAAAAAGTGATTTTGATAGGATTTTTCCTTACTAGTTCCGATGTAGACAAGTTGCCTGAAGGATATGAAGCTATAGTATTTTCTTTATTTAGCTGTTTTGGGTTTTTTTCTCCCCTCAGAGACCAACAGAAAGCACCATGTCACTCAAGATCACAGGCAAAGCATCATACAGAAGAAAACCTTGAACAGGTTCCTCATTCACCTCAGCTCTGATGTGCACCAACAGCTCCCTCAGGACATCAGCACTGTCCTGGAAATGCTGTGAAGGAGAAAGTGGCAGCAAAGGTGATATAGCTAAAGGTGTATCAACCTTGATTCTCCTCTTAAGACTTCCTTTGCCGATTGCTGTAATGTCTGTAGCCAGCAGCCTTGCTCTTTTTTATGCAATCGGTCATCCTATGAGAGACCCAAGGGGCTAGAATTCAAAAGCAGCATTGTTCTTTGTAATCAGTGTGAACTAATAATTTGCATGGCAGCTTCAACATTTCCTAAATATTAAGGTATATGGGTTTGGACATTATTTTTGGAGTGGGAAATGCTATCACCCAATATTCTGGCCTAGTACTATCTTTTCTTTTGTAGTGAGGAGTTCAGGGTTTCTTTTCTCTTTTTTTTTTNTATTAGAAGTTTTTAACTTTTGAGCAGTGGTGGATAGAAACACGTCAGTGCTTTGGCAGCAGTGCAGAACAGGCTGCCACATACAGTTGATGCCACAGTGGTGTCAGCACCTCCAAGGCAAACACCCATCCCAGCCATGGCACTCGATGAGTGAAGAACCCAGGACTCTTCAAGTGGCCTAAAGAGATCCGAGGCAAATAATTTTCTGAACAAGCTACAAGTAAGAGGTTGGGCACTAAGAAGGGAAGCTAGGAGGCATTTTTTGAGAAATAGGTATTTATGGGCCGCAGCACCAAGACCATCTGTGTAAGAACCCTAAAAGCAGGTGTTGGAACTGGAAACTTCACATGGAGACCAGTTGGTTAATAGGGGTCTGTCCATGCTCTGCTAGTTCAGCTGTGCTTACCACTGCTGGTGGTAGAGGAGAAATAAGACATCATGGCAAAAAAAATCCCAGAGATGAGACCCTGCACTTCTGAGGGCTCATCTGGTGAGAGCAGTGTAGCAGGATCTGGTGCTTTTTTCACAGTCTCTTAATGACTTGTTTTGGGTTTACTCCCATTCTGCTCTCTATCACTTAGGCACACATGAGTGATGCAGCAAAGGCTTTTTGTGACAAATTGTCCCTGGTTTTCCATCTTATTGGTGCATTGCTGTGGGTTTTTCTATGCCGTGGTGCTGCAGTGGTCTATTGTGCTCTGAGGAGATGGTCATCTCTAAAAGACCTGGTTCCTGACACTGCCAAGCACCCCTTGGTGCTGATCCCACACCACTCACTGCTATTGTTTCACTGGAAGAAGTGATCACAGAAGGTAAGCAGCCCTTTAACCAGCTTTGTGAATTCAGGAGGCACTTGGAAGCTGCCTTAGGTTTTGATAGTGTTTAGATACCCAATTTCTAGTGGCACTGAGCAGCTGAAGTTCTCAACAATTTTCTATGGAGTAATGAGCACTCAGTGCTTCTGAAAACATGCATTAATTAGCCACTTTGTCATTTTAAACAGCCTTTGATTTGACCTGAGACTACAGCTACTACAGTAAATACAGTAGGCCAGCACTGCTCACTAGCCCTGAGGACAAGCAGCCTGCATCCTTGCAGCTGAGACCTCTTCTCCCCTCAACCAGAGAGGTCTTACCCATGCCTGACCACGGTCCAAAGGTGAGTTGGCGCAAGTCAGATCCATGCCAGGGAGTGTGATTAGCACAAAACCAGCACTGAATGATCCCTAGACGGTGCTCCGGCCCTGGGTGGGTTAGCACAGAAGTATTCTTGGAGATAAGGATGGGCCATGGGGAATCTGTATGCTACATGAGAAGGGTAGGTTGATCATGGCCAGGTTTCAAAAATGAACCACAAGAAAAGTCTCACTGCCTTGTTGCTTTTGGAAGGAAGGAAAAAACTTACTCCCAGCTGCAGGAGTAAGTGTGTGGGAGTTCCTCCTGGGGCAACTCGGAGAGCTACTACAGTGGCACCAGACCAAAGCCACCAGGATTGATCCCAGCTTGCCTGTTGCTGGACCATTTCACAGACATAGAGAGCAGACAAGATGCTGAAAAAGTAACAAGTGTCTTAGTTACACCCCTTCAGCACTGGCTGTTTTAGCTCTCCAGCTCTCGCTGCCCAGCTCCCTGATTGTGTGAGCTCCTTGCTGCTCCTTCCTCAGGTCAGCAATAATGTCAGCATCATTGCAACACTGCTGGCTTTCTCACAGCCAAGTGCCAGCAGTCAGGTTATTTTCATTTTTTACTGTATGATGGGCTTTTCTGTGTTTATATTGTTTTGTTTTAATATTCCTTGAGTCCCAAGCCAGGCTTTGGAGTCTTCTAATGAGGTCAAGAAGCTATCACAAATTTTAGAGCAAATAGGAAAAAAGAAACATTGGTGACAAGTCGCTTACAGCTTTAAAGAGCAAGAACTATCCTCCCTGTAAGGCTGCCCTTTTCTATCTCTTACAAAGCAGAAAGGAGATAACTCACTGGCAGATCCCTGCCTTGTCCCTCCCAGTAAAAGTGGTTCTAATTTACCAGTGCATTAGCTTGGCACTGCGGAGCAATATTAGAATGATGACTCCCCTCACTCTCCATGTGCTTCCAAATCCTATTTATAAACTTTAAAAAAAGGAGATGAGGATTCATGAATGAAGATGAAGAACAAGAAAAATAGCATATATGTCTTGATGTTTCCCTTGGTTAATACATACATATATTTTGTTCTAATGCATAGAGAAACAAAGTGCTGTTTTCCTGAGGTTAATGTCTGGGTTTCTTTGAAAAAAAAAGAAAATTATCAGCTCTGTAGATGGGAAAGGAGACAAAAAGAGGGCAAGAGACCTGTTCTTCAGAGCTGGAAAAAAAAGATAACATCACTGATTAATAGAGTAGTAATTTGATCACAAGTCCTTTAACTTTGAGGGCGGATTAGCTAATGATGCAATTAGCAAGGAAAATACCCATATTGCCACTTGCAATGTGCTGGGCTAATCTGCCAATTATTTGGTTATACACCCGTTTACCTACAGCAGTAATCAACACAGTTTGGAAAACTCTTTTTGTTTACCCATATCCTTTGAAGTTAAAAAACCCCAACTTTTAGGCTGTTTCCCCAAGTCGCAGCATTCTGGGCAGGACAGGATGGACTTTGTTCTCATTAGCATGTTAGTGTTTAATATATGCTTTAGAAAAACAGATATTTTTTAGCCTTATTTGGAGGGGGGGAACAACTTTTTATATAAGGTTGTCCTGCCTTTCTGCCTGTCAGATCCTCTTTAAAAACTTCTGCATCCTTTGGCCAGTGTTAATCACACTTGCCGGAAGCACTGAGCTCTCTGCAAGAATTCCATTCATATGAGTTTTGTGTAGTTTATTTACAGAGAGAGGAGAGGCAGAAGCCAGTCACTCCTGGAAGGAAGTGTGAGTGAGACTTGAAAAAAAACCCACACCTTTTGGAAATGTGGGAAAGTTGTGAGGGTCTGGGGAAAAAAAAACAAAACTAAACCCCATAAAACAGAAGAACCCATAGTCCATGGGTGGTTGGTGCCCTTACACTTGGCTGAGAAGGGCTCACCAGCAACTCCTAAGGTTGGCCTGGTGTATTGGTGAGACATAACCATCTACCTTTCCAATCATACTGAATTTAAGAAGTCAGTAATGTTAGAAATAAGTCAAACTGAGGAAAAGACAAACATCAGTAAACCTTTTGTGTGATTATGATAGCTCAAATTTCAGAGTTAGAAAAGTTTTTTGTAGCTGTAGAAAATTCCTCCAAAACTTCTGAGGCCAGAGGGCTCCCCCTCTATGGCAGGACAGACTGACTAGAGAGATGCAAGGAATGACTTTTAATGTTATGCATTTAACCATAATGGGACCAGGAGTGTGGGGGTTTTGACTGAGGCTCTCTGAAGGCTGCTAATAAATGCCAGAACTGGGGATTCTGATTGGGCCAGGTAAATAAATGCCTGCCTGCTAATCCTATTAGAGCGAGGTTTAAGCCTGGGTATCTGTCAGAACCAACCTGTTCCCTCAGGCCTTGACAGTGCTGACTTCTTAGCCAAAGCTTCCTGCTGTGTATGAAGTATTGTATCATTAAGCCTCTGAGCAGAGCAAGGCTGCGTTAGCTTTTTCCCATGGTGCTGCTTAGACCAGCTCTGAGCTGCAGATGATGTGATGGCAAATGCAGTGTCAGCTCGCTGAGGTCACCATCTCAGCGCTGCCAGCCAGGGTCTTAGCACAAGGAGGAGAGAGCTTCACCATGTCCTCAACACAGCCCTGAATACCAAGTCAATACTGACAAACCAGAGCTATACCATGCATGCCATCACCTGCACATCATCACAGAGAGGACAGGAAAACCCACTGGGGAAACTGCCATCTCCTGCCTCAAGTTTTGACTGGAAGCAGGGGCATCAGCAGCCACTTTTGGAGTCACAGAATCAAATAAAAGTTTGGGTTGGAAGGGACCTTTAAAAGTCATCTAATTCAACCCCCCTGCAGTGAGAAGGGACATCTGTCACTAGATCGGGTTGCTCAGGACCCCATCCAAACTGACCTGGAATGTTTCCAGGGATGGAGCTTCTGTCACCTTTCTGAGCAACCTGTTCCAGTGTTTCACTACCCTCACTGTAAAAAAATTTCTTCCTTATCTCTAAATCTTACTTTCAGTTTAAAACCATTGCCCCTTGTCCTGTCACAACAGGCCCTGCTAAAAAGATTGTCCCCATCTTTCTTACAGGCAAGACAGTATTTGATATCCATCAGCTGTACTTTGTCTTATGAAAATTTAAATACACTGGATTTGGGCTGATCTCAAGCAAAGTGCAGTTAAGAGAAAGGCAGAAGGCCACATTGCAAGCCAGATGGATCCAGGCAAAGCTGATTTTGAGAGCAGACATGTCTAAGAACATTTTATTTTCCACTAGAATTGAATGTTGATAGAGTCAGTATCTTCCTAAGTCCCAGTAGCCCAATTGAAAGTGAAATGTCTTTATCAGACTGGTTATGGCCCTTCTAAAATGTGAGTCTCACTAACCGCATCCTAATCTTGTGCTTTGAGTATGTTCCTAATTAAAGCAGATTGGGCCTTTGGGGAAGGAAGGGCTGTAAAGCATTTCCTAAAGCACTTTCCACTTGAATTTGATCTTGAGAAAATATACCTGAAGGATAATGCTGGAACTAGGATCGAGACAAATTTGGGGTTGGTGTGTTGATTATACTTTCCTAGTATGTTTCTGAGGGACAAAGAGAAATGGAGGAAGCCCAAGTGATGAGCCCAAGGTAGCCAAAGGGTTCGGCACAGAGGTTTCACCCTTTTAAAATATAAGGTATGAACTTAAACCACTGATAATTTGCTGACATCTTATCATATTAAAAATGCCTTAGGGAGGTTTTCTTCAATCATTTTGGAATGTGAGCTGAGAAAGAACCATTCAGGCTAAACCAGAGGGATACATTGCCCATCTCCTCAGTGTAATAAATACCAGTTCAAATACAAATTAACTCATCTCTCATCAGACAGGTCCTACAATGTTGTGTCATAGACTTTCTGCTGCCACCTACACAAGAAACCACCAGGCAGGAAATAAGAATATGAAAACCAGGTTTCTGCAGTAGTGAAGCAAGACGGTTTGATGGCTGACGCAGGATGACGCAAGGAAGAGCTCTGAGGAGGAAAATGTAGATGTGGCTGAGTCACCTTCCCCCTGGTGCCATCAGTCTTAGTTTAAACATAAAATAGTGATTTTGTAATTGTTGTTTATTCTGCTAAAATTCCTTCTCTGCAGAGATCTGGACATGTCTCATGTAAATGCTATCAGCTGGCTTTGCATTCCTGTTGGGTAAAGCATAGTCCTCACCTACCTTCAGGTGGGGGATTTGGCTTGCCCAGGTGATGCTGCTGATGGACGTGGGGAGAAGGGATGAAGAGTGAAAAGATAAACACTCCTCAGTAGCATAGCTGGATAGTGTGGGGGAATCTTCTTCCCCTGTACTGCTTACTTCCAAGAAAATCCCAGAGAAACCTTTTACTATTCCTTTCCCTATTATTTCCAGTTCCTCTTCAAAATGTTTCCTGTTTTCTGAATGTGGTCCTAGTGCCAAGGATCCAGCCCTTTCTCTACGATGGTGGTTAAGTTCAAGGTGATGGCCTTTCCTAGCTAATGCCATTAGAGAGCTTGGGTTTATCAACCCTCCCTGCAAAGCCCACCAGCAGCATGGTTCTGGAGGAGCATCAGCTTGTTGTCCCAGGAGAGATTTTCCTAAAGGATTTTCAGGCTCAGAGATAAGTTGCTGCCAGCTCTTATGTGACATTTTGTACTTCAATGTCACCTTGGGGAGATGGCTGCCTCAGAGAAGCATGACATGCTGGAGAGAAGGAAGGCTGCAGCATGCAGTAAATAGCTGGGTATGAGCTCATTTTCCCCTCTCCTCACCCTAAGTACATTGAACTTACCCACAATGCTATAAACTAAACGCGCAGTGCCAGTTCTAGCCCTGAGCAACACCTCCTGTGTAACAGGAGTCTCGATGAACTGGCTCTACCATCACGCTGGGCCAGCAGCAAAAGCAAGCCAAGAGGGTGCTTCTGGAGAGGATGAGAAGGGTGTGGATGGGGCATCAAGTATTACTGCATCATTGTGCTGTTATCTGAAAAATAAGGGGGGAGGGGGTGGGCTGATTAGCTGCCCTGAGTGGTGATGAAATCTAGATCAGGCTGAGTGCAGAAGGCAAAGGGGAAGCTCAGAGCTCTCTTGAATGGTCATTAGGGTAAACATCTCAATTTACTTGTTTAAATGTGGAGAATTTGCATGGGCAACCTAAAATAGGACATTCATTATGATTTGAGGGACTAAAGTGAAAAGTCCCTGAATTGAGGGACTAAAGTGCAAAGGAAGTGATGTAACAAGGTGGAGGATCTCATGCTTATTTGCACCTGCTGAGGATTTGACCCACTAAAGTAATAATGTGAAGAGGGTCCCTATGGGGAGCCGGCCAAGTAATGACAATCTCATCAATATGGCTACACATCGTCCTCGTTTATTCCCCTGCGCAGTTTGCTTATCTAGTCTTCTAAGCTGTCCATGGGTACATTCACTACTTTCATTGGATAGCAGTTACAAGCACACATAGTAAACTCTAAGCTAATTGGTTATGTGAATCCGGGTACATGCCCTGCACACACCTCTCTTGCAGATAGTACAGCTCATTCACATTCCAATCTCCTGCCTGCTCAGTGCCAGGCTTCCCCCTCCACCCCTGACTTGCTGCCCTTCACAATGATCTTAAGAACACTCAGGACTCACGATAACTCAGTCAGGGTTGTCCAATCCTTAAAGGGCCATCGCAATTCCTTGCTCAACAAGGAATTTCCCCTACAATAATAGAAAGGATAAAATGTAGTTTTTCATGCTTCTCCAACCCCTGTGGTTTCTGAGCGATTTAGCAGATGTACAGCAAACAGCTGCAAAGTAAAGCATGTTTTTACCTCCCAGCAGCAGCAGCAAATTTGTGAAGTGTTTTATGAATGACAAATTATCCTGAACTGGAAAAATCTGCAGCAGATGCAGAGCAGAAAGGAAAAAAACCTACAAAGCTTGGGGGTGAACAAACAGGTCTAACAGTCATAACTGTTGAAGCCAGTCTGAATCGTTCTCCAGTTGTTAAATCTTGTCTTTCCTGGTACTGCCTGTGCCACTGGTGACAGCGTAATGGGATGTAAGTGGTGGGAAGGTTGCGTTTCTGAATGCTCAGCTATATCCATTTGATCCAAAACAAAAAAAAATTTAATCTTAACCAGGGGGAAGGAAAAGTTAATGGGAATAACATGGTTTGTGTGCTGTTCTGCTTCCAGCATCAAGGGCTATCTCCTGTGGTCACCTTAAGGTATGCAATGCGCTAAGCAGATTGGATATAGCACTTACCCTGCGAGGGAGAGAGCTTGAGAAAGGATTTTCATCATCAAATGAATTTTTCTTCTCTGCTGAACATATGTGGTGATGAGAGAAATATAATCATCTGAAGCATCAACATTCCCTCTCTACTGCTGGCTATATGACTCATGTCTGTTGCGTATGATACCTTCCTTCTCCCATGTTCTTCCTCTCAGGAGGAAGAAAAATATATGCAGTATATCGTGAACAGAATAGTTTTTCTTGAGGTTTGAAATGGCTGTTTCTGGAGCATGTCTTGTTGACTTCTTGTTTCTTATGAGGTAGAAAGCTAAAGAATATCCCTGGCATATCTTCATTGTCTTGGAATCCTTAGTGCTTGTGGTATGGATAGAAATGTTGGCCCGTGGGGCATATATCTACCATACTACCTCAGAGTTGCTCTTGTAACTCAGGCTTGTAGGGAATGGATGGACTTTGCTGTGCTTAACTGATTATAAAACCTAGTGCTCCCACAAATGGCACATCTCTTGCTTTGGGCAGACTTGGCTGCCTTCCTGTGTGATCTGTGCTAGATTGTATGGTCTTGCTCTGGCAGGGGGGTTGGACTTGAAGATCTCTAAGGTCCCTTCCAACCCCTAATACCCTGTGATACCCTGTGATGCCTGTGACTTGGGTTGACACAAAGCTGGCTGTGCCCTCTCCAGGTCTCAGAAATATGTAACAGCAGAGCTCATAAATTACCTTTCTCTCCTGGGTGGGGGAAATAAACTAGCATCTGGTTGAAAAGTAGGGAATAATCCAGAAGCAACAAGGCTGCCAGCATGCTGATATCCCTCCTTGGCTAGCTGCTTTCCTGAAATCAGATGCTGGGATATTTCATGTGTGTGCTTTGGCTGATATCGAGGGTGTATCTTTCCTGATGTTTTCCTTCTGGTGTCATTTTGGACTTTTCTCCTATCTCACTGTTTGTGACTGAATTTCTAGCAGAAGCAGATTCAGAGCCCCCAGGATGGTACCGAATGAGGCACATTTGCTCTAGCCAGGTCAAACATCTTCCTTCCTTCACCCAGCCCTAAAATAAGAGCCAGTACTTGACAGAACTTAAAAAAACAAACAAACAAACAACAACAACAAAAAAAAACAAGCTAAAAAAATCAACTTGTATCAGCTCCCATTAGATGTCTAAATGAATTGGACAGTTTGCACCATTATGCTCTGGAGATGTTCACTGGTCCCAAATCTTGAGTGTCTCAGTCAGACTGTTTGATCTGGCAAATATTAAGCTGATCCTAAAAATCCCTGCTTCTTAACGAGAAAAGTATGCAGCATGTAGATGGCAATTTAATGAGAAGATGCTGAGGAGCAAAGTTGACAAAGCAGTGACCTTTCCTCTGCGATGAGCTAGACCAAGTCCATCCTGAGGTGCTGAGATTAATGAACATGTTGGCTCCAGCCAAAATCAAATGATCATTATTTATATTATAGAGCTATTTTATTGGGATGCAGATTTCATAGCACTGAGCTCATTGCTCAAGAGAAGCCTTGAGCTGAGCCAGCACAAAGAAGCATTGAATTATCTGCAGTTTGTACTGCAAGCATGCTCCAGGGTCAGGACTGGAGCAATGTATCAAGAGTGTGGGGTTGGCCATCTGATATGATTGATCAGGTAGCTCACTGAAGCACAGTACAGGTTTTCTGTATTTATTTCAGCTTGCAGTGTGAAGTAATCTGCATACATTTCAGTCAAAAGGAAAAAAGGTAACAGCTTCTTTATTAGCATAGCTTTATTACCAGGAATTCTGAGATATCAGTGTCCTGAACACTGAAATTCTCTTAAGTGTAAGACCCTTTTGCCACTGTTAATAAAGCACCACGGTTTAGCCTTTTGGCCCACAATTCTGGCCTCTCTTGTGTTTTAAAGAATTACTTTTTCTCTGCTAAATTATCTGACTCTGACTCTTTATCTCTGTAAAGTTAATTCGATGCAATGTGCTTCCAAGCTTGACATGGTCAAATGAGAGGAGGGGCTATTTCTGGTGTTGTCAGAGTTCCCTTGGTGTCAGTTGACAAACAAGGGTTGGGTGGAGAGGTGCTTTGCATGTGTGTGTGGGGGGAGAAAGCAAACAAGCAAACAAAAAAACCCCAACAACAAACAAAGCATTCAAAAAAATCCCAAGTTGGGACAGGAAGAGAAGTTGAGGGGACAACACTGGAAACAAGAGGCAGCTTTGAGGTTAGAGACAAGGAGGTGAGGTATGGTGCCAAAAGTAGAGGGATGAAGGGTGAAAGCAATGTAGAAAGTGGTCTTCATGCACGGACTTAATCTGGACAGCTACTGCAGGAACAAAAATACAGAGTGGCTGGGACAGAAAGGTGTTTACCAGAGTGAACTTGTAATAGCTGAGTCTATCTGCTCTCAGCTAAAACTGTGGCAGCTCTGTCAACGCGGTCCCTGCCTTTTTGAAACCATTTAGTGGTAGCTAGGAGACCTTAAATTTTTTTTTTTAATGAGGAGTTGAATCTGTGAAGCTGAACATGATGCATATCAAATGTTGGCTTTTTGAGCCTACTAATATTAAAAAAAACCCATAATGTAGAGCCTGCTTGTCTGATGTTGACTCCCATCCCTGGGGCATCCATACCAGAAAGGAGGAGACCACTTGTCAAGATCCTGTCTTGTTAGGTCAGATGTTCTTAGGAGTTTAAGATTAGCTTTTATTTAATGCAGATTGCTCAGACCTTGTTGGGAGATGGCAAGAGATCAGGCAAGAGGATCAGAATCATCCCCTTTGGCCTATTTGTCTTCCAGTATGAGTGGAGAGTAATTATCTTCTCCATAAGCCCTTCTTGGCTTTAGATGGGGTTTAAAAATAATAAATCCTCAAAGCATCAGAGTTAATGAAATTACTAATACATTTAAGAAATAAAATTGCTTGACATAGGGTCAAATGAGTCACCACTCCATATCCTGGCAAGTGTGGAGAGAGGGCAGGCAGAAGTGATGCTCTGGTGTGCTCTCGTCTGGGCAATGCCCAAACACAAAAATTGCTTCAGTGTTTCTGAAAGGCATCAAAATGTGTCTTGCATGTGGCTTCACGCTCTCAGAGTCTAATTAAGCACAAAGTCCATGGGTTTGTAGAGATGATCTACAGGTCTGTGTCTGAGTCATACCACATGCCCATTTGTTCTAATACTGTTCCATAAATTCAGTCACTTTAAGTCTTATGTATGTTAAAGTCATTTAGGTGAAGCAGATTTCTGTGGGGGTGGGTTTGCATCTCACAAAGATTAATCTGCTCTTTTAAAGTGTTAATCCTTTCATCAAAGCTGACATGGGAATCTGAACGTTACACCCCGTTACCCAGATACATAGATAGCCAGATACAAGAAAAATCGGCTTCCAGCAGCTAGAAGCAATTAATTTTTGATATAAGCAGAGTCCATGCAGGTTTGACATAAGGTTTTAGCAAGGTAACAGGAAGCAAAGGCCACATCTTAAGCTGATAAGACATTCGGATATCAGGATTCTAAATGTTACAGTGTAAATAATCTCTTACCACTCCATCAAATGAGAGGCTTTCAGGGCATGCAGCTATTGTTAATGACCGCCTTCTAATCTTGACTTTCATGGTGTGCTAATTCAAGGTCTCCTGGTGCATTTTGCAGAATG
Organism: Chloroceryle aenea; assembly: GCA_013399075.1. NCBI lineage: Eukaryota > Metazoa > Chordata > Aves > Coraciiformes > Cerylidae > Chloroceryle > Chloroceryle aenea. Next base: position 41,585 of record VWZY01008019.1, read on the forward strand.
CAACTATTTACAAATTAGGACTGCACAGGGAAAGTGATGCTAGGCAGACATGCAAAATGAGAGGCCAGTGTGTGCTGTGAATCCTTACTTCCATTCCTCAGTGATATTTATTTACCCCCTTCGAATATAAAGCCACCACAGAGGAGGAGGAGGAAAAAAATTATTTCTCAACTTTAGCCAGAAAGGAAAGGGGAAAGCATGTTGCTAGTAAAAAGTATTGTCTTCATTATTGTCACAAAGCTGAGTCCAGAAGAATTTGGGGTTTTTTTTTGTTTTTTTGAATGTTAAACTGCCCCTATAAAGGCTTAATTTTAGGCACTATTGTCATTCCCAGTAAGGTTTTCTTTCTGTGAAGAAATTAAGGAATTCTGTACAAACTAGTTAAACACAGCAAATATTTACAGTGTTGTAATTCCTTGGGCAGTGCCATGACTGAAAGCAGTGCAACACTGGAAGAAAGCTGCTAAATGGTATTAATATAAACTTTTAATTAATGGAAAAAAAATAAAAAAACAACAAAAAACCCTCTTCATTTGATGCTTGGAAGTGTTTCACACAGATGGTCAGAACTGTCAGCACATCCTGAGAGTACTCTTTACCGTACAGTGACAATTGCTGGGGCCTTCCTCCTGATGGAAGACAAGATAACATTATCCCCTTGTTAAGCTAAGCTGCAGTAGTGCATTTTGTTTCTCAATACACCCAGCTCTTGCTGATGTCTGATATTAGGACTGCAAAGTTTGACTTCCTTTGTGACAGCAGCGCTGTATGGAATTCATCCAAGCATCAGGCTTTGCAAGTTTACATAAGAAACTGCTTGCTCCTGAGTCCAGTTACTGGCTGAGAGATTTTATTTGGATGTTTGTCAGTTAGTTTCTGTGCTTCATGTATTTTAATTACTCAGATGATAAAGCAAAGCTTTTATGATGTTCTGATATGAAAGCTAGAAGCACTCTTTTAACACAGAGGTAGTAGCAATTTGCCAGTCCAGTTGCTGCAGTGCATCCTGGGGCTTGCATTGACATGAGGGGGTTTTGTTCATTACTACTGCAATGGTCTCACTAGCAGACACCATGTCCTTTGGTGGGGCACTTAAGGAAGCAGATGGAAAAGAGCTCAGAGTCCTTTTTGGATGACAGTGCTCTTTCCTGGATGTCAGAGAATCTTCTGGCTACATCTGAAAAACCCATGTTGCCAAGGATGAAAACAGATAATGAATGAATGACAAAGATGCAAAATCCATCTCTGCTTTATGTGCTTTGCACAACAAGGTATATCCTGGATACATGTACAAAATGCTGGCTCATCAAGTACAGAAATGAAGCTTATTTAGGCAGTTATCTCTCAAGGGTCTCAGTCTGCAAAAGAGCTGTACCAAAGCTGACCACTACCACTCAGTTATGCAATTTTTTGGGAGGTTATAATTGGCGATTCTGTTAAAACATCAGTTCAGTCCAGCTAGCCTAGAGCCAGCAATTCCTGATGGATATACAGCCCCTCTTCAGCTGTTCACTGGTTCCCCCACTCTGGCCAGGTCTTACTTATTCCTCCTCACTCACACCAGGGAGACACAAAACCTACCTCTAGCAACATGGTTAGTGTGGGTAAAGATTGCACTCATGGCTTTCTCCAGCACAAGATGCAGAAACATCCTCTCATGAACTCCATAAACAGCAAATAGTTGGGACTGGAGGAGTATTTAGAGGAAGCATAACTATATGTTTGCTTTGGTCTTGTATTTTTCTCAAAGCATCTGATTTTGGCTTTGTTGGAGATTGGTATGTAGGGCTGTGTGGATACTTAAGCAGTTTCAGTTCTTAAGCCTTTGCAGATTACCTGCTTTTGCTACCTCAGCTTTCTATTATTGAGTAACTTGTATGGCCAAAGACTTTGTGTAAATCTTACTAGTCTAATTTATGTGCATATATGGGCAGAGCGGCGAGGGAAGACGCGGTCAATCAATGTGATTGATAAGCGAACTTCATTTATTAGCTGTCAGTGCAGTACTTATATACAGTCACCTCATTAGTAGTCACACCTGTCCATCCTCTATTGGTTCAATCCACAGGGTCTCTTAGCATAACCCAACCCCTCTCGCGGTAACAGAAGGCTGCTACTTTCTCATTCCACAATATTCTATTATTGTACAACTTATCAGCTCAAGGTCATGTTGTCCCTGTAAGTTTCTTGCAAGGATTGCATCTGGGCTTAACAGGTTGCTTCAGATGATATTTCTCTTAAAGGCACATGACCCTTGTCTTTTAGCCATTCTACAACATATATGGAGATGGCCCAATGTACACTCATTGAGGAGGGGGAAGTAAAAATGGATCCAAACAGTCCAATAAGACTCAGGACATGTGGGAGCTCTAGCACTACTCCTCTGCCAGTCTCTTACCCTGACCAGAAAGTCTAACTCAGACCAAAGTGGTCCCATGATGACATAAATGCTCCCAATGAAAATAAGTGTGAACTAAGGAACAGTGACCTGAGTGTCTACAGAAACATGTGCAATTTGTTATCGATACCTGGAGGCACACTGGCTAGCAGAAAGCCTATCTTGTAAAGCAAAGCACTCAATGGCACAGTCTACAGTCTGTTCAAATCTTACTGTTGCTATTCATGGACATGAAACGCCATTTTCTAACACTAAGGATGTGACATAAATGACTGTAAATAAGGAAGCTCATAGCTGAGGTTGGCATTCAATCCTGGCCTGGTTGCCTGACAGAAAGATGTCTTCTGAGTGACATAACTACAGGAAGCACAGAGATTCCTTTGCCCTTTACAGCTCAGATTGAGGTGCTGCAGACAGGGCGTGCCTCATCACAACAGTGCACACTGGCTGGAAATTGCATAAGGTGCTTAAAACTAGTAAAACCTTGTCAGTGAAAATGTGTGTCTGTAAATCCACGTGACATGGTGCTTTATATAACCACAGGGATTTGGTCAAAGATGTCACTAAGAAGTTCAGGCTAGCTAGTCCAAGGCAGAGCAGTCTGAAATGTGGAGGTGGATAATCATATCCTACAGCGGGACTTCACCAGGTGACTGCACCAGCAATGATCTTAAACCTTAAGCCCACAACAGTGTCTTGCCAAATAGCTGCTGTTCAGGAGAGCAGAGCTTTGGATGTAGACCCAGCAAGGCAGACCTCTGACTTGGATTTTATTCTAAAGATTTATGCATAACACTGCACTGTGCAGAAGGTTGGCAAGGTCCACTTCTTGGTGTCTGTGTTTGGATCAGACCAGAGGCATTGGTGTTGTGTGTGAGGCAGCAAGTCTTACATTTCCAACCTGTACTTTAGGTATATTTAGTCAAAATTGCAAAAGATATAGCAGGGGGAAAAAAAAAAACACTACTGACCAATTTATCTGCTTTAGTGATGCTCATCTGGAGTGAACAGAAAGTTCAGAATCAACAAAAAGCTTTATTTAGAAAGCTGAGGCCAGAGGAGACAGACCAAATGCTCTGCATAAGGCAGAAAGGGTGACACTGAGCAATTACGAAATGCAGAAAATTACACTCAACTTTTAGAGACATAAATGTGGTGCTAAGTCAACATTTTAATCATTCATCTTATTTTCGGCACTGTTTGGCTTAAAAACTGCCTCAATAGGATGTTCTGGGTAAATAAGGCTGGGTCAGGCCATGTCTTCTTCTCAGTGAGTGAGTTAAATATAGAAACATGTTTTTCACCTTTTGAGGAGAGCTTTTCTGAAGGAGTGGGAGCTCTGGCCCTGCTTGCAGATAGAGCCTGTTGTGCATGTCTCTCCCTCTGCCTTTTTATCATCTTTCCCTCTGCCCCAAAAGGATTTCTGACCTTTTCTGTACCATGTACTCAGATGCGAGGTCCCCTTTCATTAGGGGCTGCGCTGCAGCCTCCAGCTCCTGTGATAAGTGGGATAACTCATGGCAGCATACATGAGGCAAAGGCCATCTGAGGCTTATGGGCTTCTAAAACCAGCAGTGAAACACTTCTCCCTTTGCTTTGCAAAATGCCCTCAGGTTTCTGCTTTGATAAAAGAAGGCTAAAATTTTATTCTGTAATAGGGTGATGCGATTTATAGTCAAAAAAAAACTCCACCACATAGGCTGGGAGAGGAGCGAGGCATCGCCCTGCTAAAAGCCATCCTGTGCTCAAGTGCAGCTCTTGGCCCATGAAAGTAAACAGCAAAGCCTTGTGTGCTTCATTGTGGGGCAACTTAATCTGCTGCCCCAAAATTCCAGGCCACCATTCCCCAGTTCTTCAGGCCATGTATCAAATAGAAGTGAAGGTTATCAAAGAGAGCAGACCCAAATCAGTAGTCAGGGTTCTGGACTCTCATTGTTATCATTTCAAGGTGAGGTACTTTGGGGTTACATTGTGCCCTGTGATGTTATAGGACTGACAAACTTGTCAGCAGGTCCCTGTGGAGGGGGAGCAGCACTCTTCAGTGCTGACTCAGGGAGAGCATCAGGAACATGACCTCTTGAAAATTGCATTTTTCTTTCATTTTCTTTAAAGCTTGTGAATATCATCTCTGTTTATGTGCAGCAGAGCTGATGGAGCTAACCATGGGAATGCAGCAAACAGGAAGATGTAGCTTGCAGCTCACTGCAGAGAACTTTCCTCTTGTGGCCCACACTGAGGCCCCATCCCTGGCTTATGCTCTGTTACAGCCAGGTCTGGCACTCTTGGAATAGCAGCAGGCTTTATTCAAGCCTTTCTTGACTGGAGTGTAAATCCTCCCCAACTGCTGCAGACATTTCTAAGATAAACAAAATGGAAGTGGATTTTGTTTAATTTAAATCTCCCAAATGACTTACTCAAATCAGGATTAATTGATTTGAAATAGCTATGAAAACTACGGAGAAATGAGAGTTTAAGAAATGAAGAGTGGATTGTCATGAATGCCTTGAAACCTGAATTTCAAAATTAATTTGTTCCAGTTCTTGATAAGCAGCTGCTCAGTGCATTAAAACCTCTGGAAGTCTGGACATTTGTAGGTGGCAAATTCCCAACCGTGCTCCTCAGCATTACTCTCACAGCATATTACAGAAGAGCCTGGTACAGCCTTTCTGATTTTAGAGGTGACAAGTAGAGTTGCAGAGCCTGGAGGGTCCCCTGATGGGGTGGCAGAGCCAGGGGTTGCATTTGCCTTGCTGTCCACTGTGCTGCTAAGCGAAATGGGAATCCCACAGCTGCAAACACAGTGCCAGAAAATGGGAAGGAAATACCTGAAGACATGGTTTGTTGTTTTTAACCTAATCCAGGTTACGTTTGAACACAGTGATCTTAGAGGTCTTTTCCAACTGTGACAATTCTGTAATTTGGGTGAGGTGAAGTTGCTTATGCTTTTTAAATACCATAGGATCTTGCACCATATGCAGGCTGGCAAACTGTCCATGCACTTGATTTTCTAGTCATCCTCAGCTTCTCTCTGCTTTGTGTCACTCCAAAGAATACTCCCCAGGAGTTGTGGTAAGTCCAAAGTGCATTTCAGGTGCTGTCAGTAGGGTACAGTTGTGCAAAACAAGATCTCAACATGGAACTTCAGAGTGGTGCTACTAAGCTCCAGCCTCTCTTGTCACTTCTGCTGCAGACTCCACATAACATAGAAAAGCCCCAAATGGTTCTGGAAGAGGCAAGTTTGGCAGAAAGCAGATACAGAATGAGTATGCATAGAAAATATTAAGCATTAAATCCTTAGTTTGAATAGCATAAACTGGTGCAAGAATGCAGCTGTGGAATCGCAGACAAGATAATTCAGACTGTGTGGTGTTTGATGCTCTGAACTCTTCCCATCTCATCCATGGCATTTATTTGGTCTTTTTCATTTTAGCTGCTGATTTACCTTGGATAGATACATAAATGTTTTAATGCACACAAGTAGCTTTTGGAGCCTAAAGATACATAAGATGCATGCGAAGGCTGAGCACCTGGGGAAATACTGTCAGATCCTGCCACGTGCGTGAGCAGTGGCTGAGTCACTCCAGGCTATTGTGCCTTGTTTGGTTTTTATTACAGCCTTGACAGCATACCCAGTAAGGAAATAACTTTATAACCTTTTATGTTTTCCACTCTATTAATTGTAATACCATTACAATTAAAGGACCTGTCAAATAATCTTATCAAGTCAAATCAAGCTTTTCTACTTTATTGTTACAAATTAGTATTTTATACATTGGGTCCAAATTAATTTGATTGTTAGATCTTTTGGGTGCCTGAACTTTTCCATTTTTCTTTTATACATCTCCATCACAAGAACATTTTTAAAAATCTAAATCATTGTCTCTAATTGATAGACCTTGTGTTGTGACCATGGGTTTTTTGAGTCCTGACATATAAGCTGTATCAGAGTTCATTGTACAGATGTCCTTTCTGTGCAAATTCTGGGTGATTGATTTCCTCCAACAGTCAACACAGGCTGTAGCTGCAACTAGACCTTGTCAGAGGGTGGTTCCTTTTGCTCACAGACATGGAGAAGAGCAGGAACTTGAGGAAACAGTAAGTCTCTGGTATCAAGAGCCTTTCAGAGCAAGCTTTTTGTCCATCTCCTGAGGGTAAGCTGTGCTGGCAGCTGAAGAGTTCTGTGCCATCTAGATGAGACCAGGAACCTCATATTGAAATGGTAAAAGTTAGTAGCTGAGGTTAGTGGCTTCTTAATTGGGACACCTGTTGGCTACAGATGTATTATAACTCTTAGAAAAGTATCTTCTGTTCTTTTGTAATTACAATTAATTACAAGCTTTTTAAAGTATCTGGATTCTCTGGGAGTTGCTTCATGGGTAGGTATGGCCTTCTAGCTAGCAATAAGCCACATAATCTCAGTTATGAACTTGGGGAAGAGATTAGGTTTGTATTAGCCAGAGTACTGTAGTGTGAGGCTTTCTCTGCCTTCAGGATCCTCAGTTTCTCCTGCTATAAGAATAAATCCTTAAGAAAGTCATTTCAGGGAGGGTGAGGTGAACTGAAGGACAAAGCAATGTAAAATGATGAGGTTGAGTCAGGATTGGGGTCAACAGGTGAAAGTCCTTTTCACTGTCAGTGCCATCCTATCTGGGAGTTTAATCATAAAAGATGAAATATTCAGGAAGACTAGTATTAGCTGGTGGGGCACTGAATTGAGCTATTACTTCACACCACACGATGTCAGTGTTAAAGGAATTTGAGTTAGTTCTGTGCTGCAGCCTTTCAGGGTTTGAGCAAGGCTTTTCCATCCAGGCAACTGCTGCAGCACCTTCCTGCAACAAGCATCTCTCTCCCTGATGCAGCCCAGCCAGCATCATCCCACCTTCCTGGTCACAGCATAATGTAAATTAAAAACCAAACAGCACCAGGATGTATAGTTCTGCCATTCTGACACCTAGAAGAAGCTGCAGTGGTGGGTGGCAGTGTGTCAACTCCCAGAGCACTGGGACTAGAGCACTGCTCATGAGTGGCTTTAATAACAGTATTTTTTTGTTTTGGAGAACATGTCCTAAATTTTCAGCAGGCAAATTCTTGCAATGAAAGGCAACAACAACAAAAAAATCTCAACAGCTGTTCCTTTGTTCAAACAACTAAAAAAGGAAAACCAAACTACAAAGCAGTGCTACAAGGTCACGTTATTCATTTAGAAGGGAAAATTAAGAGACTTGTAGCATTTTAGAGAGCTTGAGAAGTTACTGTTGTGCATTTTGGCATGTGACCTTCATGCCTTGAGATGACAGTCTCACTGAATGACACGTAGCTGCACTATTGCCCCTTGAACTTCTCTGCAGGAGTCCGGGAGATACAGCCTGTCCCAGCCAAACTGAAGAGGATGCTAGAATCATGGAGGATCCTGCAGGTCCCAGAAAAGCAGGGAATCACCTCTGTTGCCTCTCTGGATACAGCAGTAAGGCTTGTCTTAATATCACTCCTTTAAAAAAATCACTCAACCTACTTTTCATGCAAAGCAATTGTGCCTCTTTATCTGATCTGTGCCAACAAGGAAATTCAGCCTCAAATTATGGGGGCAATGGTGCATGCTTATCTAGACATACCTTTCCTCAGACAGATGAGAGGTCCAGAAGTGATTCCCAGATGTTTTAAAAACCTATCAGCCTTTCAGTGCTAATTCTGAGAGCTACTGAAGGGAGAAACTGCCCCAAGCAGTAGACCACCAAGGTGACAACATGCACAGCTGTGAATTTAGTCAGCTCTCAGAAGTTGCTGCCTTGTGGCAAATTGGGGAAACTGAAATCTGTTGTTTAACAGACAATGGGCAATCTTCCAATGTCAGTCTCTCAGTCCTTCCTACCAGCAGAGAGCTGTCCCAAGAGTCACAATACCCTTGTGTATAACCACATACATACTTTGAAAGCATATGATAATACATGATTGTAAATGGAGTTTCTCATGTCAGCTTTGAGGAACCCCCTCAAAGCTTCCTAGTTCTTGAAAGCTTTCTGGGTGAGCTAAGGTGGTACTAGGTGTGAGGGCAAGCATCTCCTAGCAAATGTAGCTGAGTGGCTGTGAATTTGAATGCCAGGTCTCCATCAGAATAACTATAGATAAAGGTTGCTGATGTTGCTACTTTGCTTTGCCAATGGTACTTTTTCCATTGTGGCTTGACAACTCAACTTATCCTTTTCTAGTGATTTGGATTGATATAAGGGACCTGTTTCTATAGAGAAGCTAAGTGCAAAGTAGTGGAAGGAAAGTTAAACAGCATTCATAGAATCACAGAATGGTTTGATTTGAAAAGGACCTTAAATATCATCTAGTTCCAACCCCCCTGCCATAGGCAGGGACACCTCCCACTAGACCAGGTTGATCAAAGCCCCATCCAGCCTGGTCTTGAACACTTCCAGGGATGGGGCATCCACAACTTCCCTGGGCAACCTGTTCCAGTGTCTCACCACCCTCACAGTGAAGAACATCTTCCTTATATTTAATCTAAATCTATGCTCTTTCAGTTCTCAGAAGCAAAATATCTTGTTTGTTGGAGGCTATGGGTGAATTTTCATACAGATTTCTGTCAGTAATGTATTCTAAAATGTTTTTCATTGGCTCCCACATAAGGTTTAGGTCCTCAGACTTGTATATATATATTTGTAAGCATTTCTGGGTGAGTATTATCATTACAAATCTGTGGGGTCCTTATGAGTCGAGCATCATTCCTTCTGTTGACCAAATGGTGATACTTTGCACTGTGGAGATGTGATTTGTACAGAGATGGGGATCTCATTTCTGAATCCCTTTGGGCATAGAGGCTTCTGCTGGAGAAGGTCTGATTGCTATAAAGATCACCAGGGTTTACATTTGGAGCTGTGCCTCGGCTACTGATAGGATTCTGCAGAGCTTTACAGGAAAATCTGCCCAGTGCCCCAGCACATTTGTCCACCTTTAGCAAAAGCTATCAAGTTAATACTAATTTAAATTCTCACTTAGGCATCTGTAGGTATAATTGCATAAAGCACCATGCATTGAACTGATTCCAAATCCATGTGTGCATGTAGACTCTCCAGAAAACCTTCATGTTAGCCTATTTCTAAAATACATTGGGCACTGAAGATCCAAAGCTATTCTACACCTTTTTTTTTATACCCTGGTACCAGCTCAGCTCCCAGGGCTGTCCAATCAATGCCATTGGGAAGTGGAGCCCTTAATAGATTTATGAACCATTTTGCTGATGGTTCTCAATCCCGTTGATTATTCAAGTTGATCATGCTGGGTAAATAACACCTCATAAATTGAACAGCAGCTACTTAAATCTCTGTTGTAACGTGCTGTAATTAATCACTTCTACTGTGTAACGCCTAGAACAAGGCAAAGCAGGTCAGCCAAAGCCAGCCTGAAACCTATGTGGAAGGTAAAGCCAGAGAGCAATTCTCACCTGTATCTTGTTCTTATGGTGCCAGAGTTGTGTGTGGATTTTGCTGTTTGGGTTGGTTTTCTTTTTTAAATTATGTAAAGTATAATCTTAAAAGTGCTCCTTTAAGGAGAAACAATTGCTGTCGCTTAGAGCTCCCAGGGAGGGCATGGTGTGAGCACAGCCTTCAGTGGCACCAGCAGCTCTACAGTCACCCTGCAAAGGGGGTGAGGAGCCCTGTCCTACAACACGATGGCATTACTGGGAAGTGCAACATGTGTCTGCCAAGCCACTTTGCAAGGGAGAGATTGTAGTCGTAATTGGAAACTTCACAACTTTGTCCTTGAAAAACTGCTAATAACTAGTTTTGGGTCTCACCATAACTTCAGTAGGATTTCCTCAAGTTTTGTTTATTCCATTTAAAGGCTTTTTTTCCATTCTTTTCCTTTCTTGAAATAGCCACATCTGGGGTGCTGCTCTGCTGCAGAAAGCTCTCACCAAGCTGCAACGGCTGCAAAACCAGAGCTGCTCAACCTACGTCTGCTGCTCTCAGTGTTGAGCTGTCTTAAATTTGTGGGGTTTTTTCTCCTTTGTGTGCATAGGTAGAATTGAAACTTTTCTTGGGGAGGAAGCTTCTTACAAATAAGTTCCTAAATAATCAACTGAAGAAACCCCTGAAGTGTTCTTTCACTTGATTTAATAATCCCTGCCAAATGCACATACATGCCAGGCTTTTAACCTGGTATTAGAGCTGAGACTAGAAGAAGGATCTGTCTATATGTATCTCCTATTTCACTTTGGGGACCCAGTGCTGATTTCAACCAAGTCTAGCTTGAGAGCAGTAATCATAAATGCACTATGGTCTGTGTGGTTCATGGAAAAATAAAGGGCAGGTGCTGTAGTTCCAGTCAGATCCCTCCTGCTGGGCACAGGGACAGGTGCTTTTGGGCTTATTGGGGAACCCCTCACCTCAGATAGGAGATATGTCACCAGAATCTCTTGCTGGGCCTCACTCCTGGCTCCACAGTCAAATGATTTTTGGGGCTTATCCAGCTTCATTGGCCAAAGATCCTTCTGCTGAGACACCTACTCCTTCAGTTTCTTCCAGGTCCCATCAGATTTCATAGCCTTATGTATTTTTAAATCCCTCTTTTGACACCTGAAACTCTCTTTGCCTGCCAGGCCTCCTAAACTCCAGCTCTTTGGAAAGCCCCAGGGGGGACAGTGTTTGCCAAAGGGGAAGTTGTTCTGGATTTGTGGGTGATGGCTTTTAGCGAATAGCAAGTTTAGAGACATGCTCTGCTGGTTCTGCTGACTACCTTTGCAGGGGAGGACTGAATCGGGATATGAAAAATCACTAAGTCTTCACTTTCAAATCCTGCTTGCGATGTTCACCTTCTGCATAAATCCTTTTGAATACCAGCTTTGTCCCTCGATATTTCTTTGCCCTCAGCGCACCACTGTTGTTCTAGAGTATGATCTCTCTCTTAGCAGCTCAGTCTTCTATTTGGCCATTCATGGTGACTTTTCCTGTATCTTTGGGGTTCTTTAAAAAAAAAACAACAAACATATATATATATAATTATTTCTCCTGTATTTAATTCCTGTTTTTAAAATTTAAAAAAAAGGGAGATGGCTGCATGTGGCTCAGCCCTGTGTGGCACAGGAAGAGCGACTAACTTATGCATGGTGGTAGAGAAGGCCCTCTGCAAGGCTGGAAGGACTATCCAGTCTCCACAAATGGCTTTTTAATGAGTTTTGGAACTGTGGTGATCTAGAAAGAGATTAAGTCACTCATCTCAGGTTGGATATCTTGTTTTTCTTAAAAACGTGCTCTTTCAACTCTTCAGAGCATAGTTTTAGACTTATTCTCATGTTCCCTAGTCTTTGTTCTTCTGCTGTTTCCTTCCTAAACCCTTCTTTCTCCCCCTTTTTCCACAGCATTTCCCTGCTAAGGTTGCTCCACTGACATGACAGCTGATGGCTGCAGGCGACATGATTCAGGTGATCTTCACCAAGATGTAACTATGACATTACAGCATTAAAACCAGACACATCTTTTCCCCCTTCTCTGATAATGATGATGCAGAGCAACACACGGGTGAAGCATGTGGCAAGGAGAGGATTTTGTCTGCTCGCCTAGTTTGATGTTTAATACATGAAGCAGAACCCCAAGCACTTGATCACAATGTCAGGGTAAGCCGCAGCAGAGCATCTTGACAGCCACATGGTGGCTACATGACAACCAGAATCAATCTGATATATGGAAGGGTTTAATACCTCCAGCAGTGACAGCGCAACTGAGCTGAGCCTCAGTCCAGGCCTAACTTAATCCCCGTTCAGTGTAAAACACTTATGTCTGATTTCTGGATGCTGGGGCAGTCAGCGAGGTTTCTTTTGACAAGCGCGGGATGACAGCTATCTGCTAAAGCTTACTGAGCTGCCTCCCCAGTAAGTGATGGGTAGATAAGGGATTTAAAAGAAAAACTATCACAATGTCTTTTTTAGCCTTACTTAAATAAATTAGAAGAGAGGCTTACCTAAGCTGGCTGTTGGTGATTTGTTTGTCGGGGTTGTTTTAATGAAAGCAAAATGTTTTCTCTTTATAAATAAATTCCTTTGAAGCCCTGTTCATAGTGCAAGATAAACAATTAGTTAATACTTGACTTTCTGTTGCTTAATTCATAAACGGAAAGTCCAAATACTGTGTGATACAGACCATTAACAAGCCATTTAGTAATCTTTTATCAGCTATCTGTATTGAGAGTTTCTTTGATATAGTGACATCCCCAAAAGCAAGGATGAGAGAAAAGGGTTAAACACTAGACAGGAAGAGGAAAACAGAAACCAAGCAGCAAACAGTTGGCACCTGGACTCCATTGAAGACTAAAAGTGGGAAAAAAATGGCTTAATTGAAAAATCTGCCTATTGTGTGTGACTTGAAACCTCCGAGGGAAACAAATAAACCCATTCAAAGGAGGGAAGAAAAAAAAAAAGGGGTGGGGGGGCAAATAAATAGAAAACCCTGTGCTGTTGTGCAGACTTGGGGCGTTCAACTCTTTCCAGCCTAGGGCTAAGGGTAGAAATATTATTTATAACCAAACCACCATCTACCTTGTTAAAACATTCAGTTGGATGAATCATTTCTTAACTCCTCCTGGACCTTCTGCCTCCAGCTGGAGTTGCTGGAGGCTTCCAGGGCAGTGTTGGATGTATGGAAAACCGTGATCACAGTGACACAAGTGGAGGGATGGTCCCTGATTCCTCTTCTGTCTCACAGGTGTCATAAAAACCTGGAACTTATTTTCCCCACTCTGTTGTTTTTTGAGAGGTCTCCACAAATTTCCTAGAAGTGTTTTCAATACACTTTAATAACAACTTACTTTCTCTGGAGTTTGCAGACTGAAGTAGGTTTCTGCTGCAGAACAAAATGCTGGGGGTTTGGTTTGCTTCCCTGCCATCAAGCCCAACCTTCCTAAGAGATGAGTTGCTGAGATGCCCCTGAAGACAGCCTCAAACCTTCATATATTATTCCTGAACCTGATCCGTAGTGAGGATGGCTCACAGCAACAAGCCTGGTACTCTCTGGTATGTGGCACATTTCACTTTTTTTAGATTATTGCCTAGGAATAATGCCTTAGAATCACAGAATGGTTTGGATGGGAAGGGACCTTTAAAGGTCGTCTAGTCCAACCCTCCTGCAGTGAGCAGGGATATCTGCAACTAGAGCAGGTTGCTCAGAGCCCCATCCAATCTGACCTGGAATGTTTCCAGGGATAAGGCTTCTGTCACCTTTATGAGCAACCTGTGCTAGTGTTTTACCACCCTCATTGTAAAACATTTCTTTCTTATCTCTAGTCTAAATATCCTGTCTTTTAGTTTAAAACTATTGCCCCTTGTCCTGTCACAACAGGTCCTGCTAAAAAACCTGTCTCCATCTTTCTTAAAAGCCCCTTTTAAGTACTGAAAGGTCACAAAAAGGTCTGTCCCTGGATCCTTCTCTTCTCCAGGCTGAACAACACCAACTCTCTCAGCCTGTCCTCACAGCAGGGCTGTTCCAGCTCTCAAATCACTTTTGTGGCTGTTACTTACATGAAGCTGGGCAGAGTTGCTGCTTTGATAAGTATTGGATAAGATGGGACAGTGCCATCTTCTTTGGACAAGCAGCTTTTGCACAAAAGCTCTTAATAGTGCTGGGGGGACGCAAGGTATGATTTCATTGATGATATTCATCATTTCATGTCATATTTCATTTCATGTCATATCAAATTGTGTTTTGCAGAGCACATAGATAAATCAGCCCAGTTGTCTGGCATATGAAATGTCGTGGCCCTAATGACATTGCAAGTATGACCTCCAGCTCTAAAGGCTCTGAGCTTCAGCAGACAAAATGCTATTTGCAAACAGATATAAGCCCTGAGTCCTCAAAGAGGTCAGTTCTTCCCATAACACTGTTGTCTCTCATGCTGTTTATTCTGCCTCTGAACTTCATTTATCTGATTGCTGAACTCCTCATTCATTTTTATAAAGTTATGTTTGAACACAACCGATTTGCAGGCTTTAGAAAGTGACTCTTTGGGGTGTCTCTCTCTGTTTAACCTTGCTGTTGGAAAAAAAAAGTCCCATGTGGAGTGTCAAAGGCTAAGGCTGGAGTTAATTTTAGACTATTCGTAGTTGAAAACAAGACTTTCCCTTGCAAATTGGCCAAAATGGACATGAAATGACTGGGTTTGTGTGCTGTAAGATATCTCCAGCAGGGACTTCATTAAGCAGTAAATTCCATTGACCTTTATTTTCTACAATTCTTTTGAGGGCATTTAAAAAAAATATTTTAAAATGCATGTTGGTAGCATGACTTACTGTTTCATAGACTTTTTAATGACACAAACTAGAAGACATTCTTTTATTTTCCTTTTTTTTCCTCTTGATTTTGTCCTTGGCACTGCTAAAGTAGTCATGCTGATTCTGAGGCTTTAGTCCATGAATCAGTGGTACTAGAGGGTTCCTGTCAGACTACATGTTTCTAGTTGTGTTTGAAACTGCTGAAGGATCTTTGTGATGTTCAGGTATTTTGTCTTAATTCTGTTCTATTAGGGTTGCAGTCAGTGGAGTAACTTCAGAGGAACAGAAATATGCCCAAAAGGGCTGCTGCCCTTGAGGCACTAAAAAGGGTTTATGCCATGTCTGAGCAGTATCCCCACGTTTCTGTCCAGAGGTGCTGCTGCTACAGCCTTTTTTAATTTGGGATCTCCCATGGTTTTAGCAATCTGCAGAAACTCAGAAGCCCTGAATCTTAGGCTTGCTTCATGGAAAGCACTTTCAGTTTACCTCGTATTGTTATATTTTAGAGCTATTTCTGGTGTTCTAAAACTGCAATATTTGTGCATATTTTCCCAACCTTAATTATACTATAAAGAGTGCCAAACCTCTAATGGGAGAGTCTTCTCTCATTAGAGAGAGAATTCCCCAAAATGTTCTGCAGCTTGGGGTAGTGGATGCAAGTCCCCTGGGGAGTTTCTTCTGGGGTCTGTCATGCTCTGGTCAATGCCTGGATGGCTGGGCTGAGTTGCTGGAGCTTTCTGTCCTCTAAACAGCCTTCAAAAGGTGTCCTGCTTATTGAGGGAACCTCCTTTGTCCCCTTCTCTAAAGATCTCCCAGCTACTGAGATGCAGGTGTGTGAATGGGAAATGAGTCTGTAGAGGAAAAAAAGCTTTTCCACTAAGAGCTTGGCTAACTTGATGACTGGTCATTCAGAGAGCTAGTTGCTGGCAGTCCTAGCATAAGAAAAAGCTCCTTGGAGCAGACTTTTGACATTCTGCATTACAGAGATAAGTCACCTGCAAGTGACTGTGGTGCTTGTTGCAGACTAGCCCCAGGACCTGCTCTAACATTATCATTGTTCATGTTGTTAACAAAAATAGTGCCAACGTGTCAGGAGTTCAACCGTCTAGCTAAAAGCAGCCCACAGAGCCGTGCTGTAGCTGCCTTTTTAGTCTTTTAGCAGTGCTGAATTCTGAAAGTACTGCTGGCAGAGGCAGCAACACAAGGCTGTCACAGAACTGAAAGCCCTGCTCTTTTTTCCAGATCCATGGATTTAATACCTGTTTGTGTCCCACACATAGTGGGTTCAAAATCAGCTCTGTAACCACATATTCCCATCACAGAGTTGCTCTGTGTCTGGGAAAGCATGGAAGAAGACTGGGTATAGGAGCAGTGTGGGCTGTGGTGCTTGGAAACAGCTGGGAAGGGGAGAGGGGTTTAGTTGTTTGCTGTAGCATCTGCCTGCCCTATGCTTTGCTCTAGCTTGTACCATCCATCCTTTATCAGATGAGGCTTTACCTTGAACTCCTAGAAAGGCACCCCAGCAGAAGGATAATGTTATTAGAAAGGCTTTTAACTAATTATATTTGAGCTGTAAGATTCCCCAAGAAAAAAAGGCATAAATTCACATCTGCTTCAGGAACAGATACAGCTCACCCCTGCTGCCACTTTACAAAATTGCTCTGTCAGTGCTTGCAGGGCACTGCCACCTCCTTGAGAAGGAGGTCAGGGCAAGACTGAGCTCAGTGTGGAAGCAGCAATGGCAGAGGCAGCGATGGCACTGCCAGCAACAGCAGCTTATTTCAGAGGACACGAGTGAGCAGTGACTTTGTGCTATCTGAAGCCAACCGATGTCCCATGTGCTCCTGTAAATGCTCCTGCACCTGCTTCCTTTGTGTGCCAAAAAGGCATCTCTAATCCAGATTCCTTTCAAAACCAAAACAAATGGGTAAATGTATCAATTTGATATGGTACTTATTTGCATTAAAAGTAAAGGATTCTCTGTTAGGATGCAATGGTGGAGTTAGGGTTGAGCTTATGGGTATAGCACACCACAGGGATGCTCCAGTCCCAAGAAAATGCACTGTCAGGAATTAAAGATCAATATTAACTTACTAACATTTTAGAGAAGCACAAAAATGTTAAGATCTAAAAATTCAAAAATAAGCACCCAAGCCATCTTAACTCTACTCTGAAGTAATGTTATGGGTGGAAAAATTCCTTTGGGATTATTCTCTTTCATTATTTGGTCTCAAATTATATTGATTTAGTCATGGCTGCTCATCTATTTTGTGATGAAGGAAGAATTAAGGATGTTTGCTTCAATTGCAAAATTAAAATAGAAGTTGTTTCCAGCCTCAAATATCTGAAAACAAGCTCACTTTCCAAATCATGGGGCTTGCTTGCTATAGCTTATTTGTCTTCTCAACATTATTATATTAGGCGTTACACTCTTTCTCTTTTACGATACTCTCTGGTGTGCCAGTACTTATTAAAGAAAAAATGAAAAATTCGCACACAAAGGATTCCCAGACATAAAAATGTTATGGATAATGGTGCAATAGTTGTCTCTTTCTGCTTTTGGCATTTTTATAACATTTAAAGCTTTAGGGAGCTGTTTTGTCTTTAGAGCATACAGTAGATGGTCAGAAGACTTACATTGCCTGTGTTGCTTTGCAGAGACTTTCAATTTGCTCTTTTGTCCTCTCAGTGTGAAATGAAGGTCTCTTTGCTCTGCAAGGCCACCGTCTGAAGCATGTCACAGCAAGGTGACCAGCCGTAACCCTCCCCAGGCACTCTGCAGAGGAAGTGGAGCTGAGAGCAAAAGGTATTTATTTGGTGGGACTTAAGAAGCAGACAAGAGTCTGCTGTTGCTCCTCACCCAGTGGAGTGAGGCAATCAAGCTTCAAAAGCTCTTTTCTCCTAATATTTGTACTTATTTATTCAAGCTATTATATAAGTGGAAAAAGTCCCTTTAGAGGCAGGGAGCAGATGCAACTAGCTTTTAGACTAGTCAGAGTCAATAACATGAGGTAGGTATTCAAAATGTGTTTGGCATGAGAAGGTAGGAGTCTCCTCCCACCTTGCAGTTAATCCCTGCACTGGAGCCCGCGGACGGGAGCAGAGTGCTCTTCCCCTACTCCTGAGAGGTTCATAGCCCAAAGGATTTTTGTCTGTCCAGTAACACTTATAGGATTTTCAAGTGCTTGTGCAGTCTAAGTGCTGGTCCTGAGTCTAAGCGCTTGCCTCTCAGCATCCTTGAGCGGGGAGGATCTTCCAGATGTTCTCCTTGCCATGTGAAGAACCATCTCTTTTTGAATTTGGCTCTTACTGCTGTCGTTCAAAGGCACCACCTTCTTGTGCTGGAAGAGAGAGTGTCTTTTCACCTGCTCTGTTCCACTTGGGATTGTTCTCTTATATTGTAGTGATGAGGGCTGGAGGCAGACTTAGACCCTGGTGCAAGAAAATGAGCTGCCATTGCCTTTGACCTTCCATTGTTCTCCTCACACAGCTACAGCTGTGGAAATGAACAAGCACAGCTATAGCATTTCAACAGCTGCTGTTGACAGGGCTAATAAACATGATTTTTAACTGCTTCCTGGGAAAAGTACAAATGTGTTCCATACAGGATGTGATGCACATGTGGTTTCCCTGAGAAACCCATGACTGTAATATGGAAGATAAACTTAGCAACGTGATTGTGAAATGGAAGAGTTTTCCTCATGATTTAAGTGCAAAACTTCAATACAGAACAAAGCAGTGCACTATTACAGTATCTCCCTGGAGCCATTACTGAAATTAACTCAAGAGCAAATACTAAATTTTTTTTTTCAAATATTTAATAACTTCTGAGCAGGAGCACAGCATTGTAATTCTGAAATAAGGAGTCTTGTGTCAGTTCATATCTTCCTTAAGGTAGAAGCTGCTTCAATTAGAGTTTACATGACNTGCATGCTTGGAAGTCTGAAGCATGTCAGAACAAATAAAAGGCAACTCCATTGGTTATTTCTCTTTAAGTCACAGCACTTTTGGAGGCTTGTTTTGGCACGATCAATTAGCGCTGTACTTTTTCACCTTCTTCAGAAGCAGTGGGAGCTTTACAAGTACCATTTTATAATCCTCATACAAGCTACTACTGCTTTCAATTCTCATCAATTTGTTGCCAGGCACAATGGGGTTTAATAACAAAATGATTGATAACTCTATTTAAACAGAACATTAGCCTAATGATGTATGAAACTAGCAGAGTTGTTAGCTTATGTACAAATTTATTCATTCCTTAAAGAGCAACTGAAGTTGCCTTGTCTGGTGTCTGAATCAGTTTGCCAATCTCACTGCAGATTTCTCCTTCGCATTAATCTTTGGCAATGACCTCATTTTAGGCACATTGGGAGCACTCGCTCACCGCCCACAGTTGTTCCCAGCATCTTGGGAGAGAGTTGGCCGTGTGAGAAGAGACCCAGATGGTGGGTGACAATGGGATATGCATGTTAAACCACGTGTAGCCCACACCAGCAGTGCAGCCTGTGTTGCTCCCTACTTTCTCTCCACACGACTTGCTCCACCTGAGAGGTCATGAGGCCACGTCTTTGAACTATTCCTGAACACTACTTGTGTTGTGAATTTATTATTTCTATCTTTATTTCCCAGTAAAGGTAAACCTTTTAGGTACCTTATCCAGCGGTTTACTTCAAAACACCAGTAAGTAGGAGCCAAAAGCACAGTGCAAGCATTTAGGAGTCTGTCCAGAAGAGCGCTCTCCTGTGGATGCCACACATGCTCTGTATGATGCTAGTGTTTCCAGTCAATTCAGTTCCTGGGGACTGAGCTGAACAGGCTTGCTGCAGCTCAGTTCTTAAGCCCTCAAAGCATCCATGTTATGCTTAAAAATCAAACTAGGAGTTCTATTTCCTCTCAAAGGCTCAAGCTGGCAAAACTCATGGAGGATGAGCAATATGTGAAAAAAATGATGAGACATCTGATAGTGGGGCTACGGTGATTACAGTCTTTTGCAGTATGACATCCTCTACTTAGGAATGTGACTTAATCAGTGTTGTGGTTATATTTTGTGTAGTTGGGCCTGGGTGATACAATGACTATCTGGCTCTCATTACTATTGCTAGTCAGCAATTATTGGTGGCATTTGCCTTGACCCTCCATGAAGCTCTGTTTTTTCCAGTGGTCTTAGACATACAGTTATTGTCTGGGAAGCAGCAGGATCTTGGTGTCACCTTTTACCCTTCCCAGAACTCTCACAGCAGCGAGTTCTTTACCAAAGGACTTAGCCAACAGGACTATGCAATTACTGTGAATATATTAAGTGTAGTCTGAGAGAAATCAGGCTTTGTGTTGCATGTAGATGTGGTGCTTGGTGACACAGTTTAGTGGTGGACTTGGCAGTGCTAGGTTAACAGTAGGCCTTGATGATCTTAAAGGTCTTTTCCAACTTAAATGATTCTATGATTCTGTGTCCAAAGCAGCTGGGTTGGTGAAGCTGAGCCCTGTGTTTGCCATCTTTAGTGGGAAATGTTTCATGAAAAATTCCCAGCTGTTAATCTTTGCATGAACAAGAACTCACCTGATTTCCATTTGAAACATCTAGTAGTTTTCCATTATCACATATTTTTTAGCCAGTGCATTTATAAAGATTATGTGGGCTACATCACCATTTCATAAAGGTTTTTCACTGCACATTTATTTTTCTTCATTCTTTCTAATTAATATTTGGCCAAGGAAAGATCCAGCTCCACTTCTAATGCTATTTGTCCTGGGGTGACCAACTAAGAAATAGGTAACATGTGGTTATTCTCTGTCTTCATCTTAGAAGACTCACTTCCAGATGAAAAAGTCCCTCCTGATAACTAATCCCCATTCATCCCAACAGGTTTGTCAATCCTGCTCTGCAGAGCATGCGTCCACCCCAGATACATGATGACAAATGAACTATCATAGAATCCCAGGTTGGAAGGGTCCTTCAAGGATCATCTAGTCCAATTTTTAATGACGTAAAAAAAAACCCAACAAACCTATATATATAGTTTAAATGAGATGGCCCAGCAGCCTGTCAAGCTGAGTCTTAAAACTGTCCAGTGTAGGGGAATCCACCACTTCCCTTGGGAGATTATTCCAAAGTCTAATTGTTCTCATGGTGAAAAATTTTCTTCTGGAGTCCAGTGAGAATCCTCTCATGAGTAACTTCTCTCTATTACCCCCTGTCTTTTCCATGTGACTCTTTGTAAAAAGGGAGTCTCCATGTTCTTGGTAGCCACCTTTTACAGACTGGTACATGGTAATAACATCTCCCCTAAGCCTTCTCTTCTCAAGACTGAACAAACACAGTATTCTCAGCCTTTCTTCATACAATCCTCTGATCATCCTTGTGGCCCTTCTCTGGACCCTTTTCCATCCTGTCTGCATCTTTTTTGTATATTGGGGACCAAAACTGCAGTACTCAAGGTGTAGTCTGACTGTGCTGAGTAGAGTGTGATAATATTCTCTTTATACCCTACAGCAGAAGCCATCAACCCTGCTGGAGTTGTTCTGTCACACTGAAGACTACTGGGAGGGTGGTTTGTAAGTCTTTTATACCTACAAACTCAGCTATTTATATCCTGAATTATGTACAGGAATGATGGGAAGTGAATCATCAAAGATGCTTTGATTGCTTAAAGAAGATTGAATTTCAGGTTTATCTTGATAATGCAAATATTCTTCCCTGGAGATGCACATGTAGTCTCCTGCCATGCTGGCAGCTGTACAGGGTAGGGCTTTGTCCCTTTCAGATCTGGCTAACTGAAGAGAAGGACTTGGTCAGTAATTTGGTGGGACCACTCTTTGCAATAAGTTCATAAGACCTCAATATCAGAAGAGATCTTCTGATAGGCTACTTCAATATAGAGTAGGATGAACAGTTGTGAGGAAATCTTGAGGAAAGTGAAAGAGATACACAAGATTGCTAGAGCAGCTTCTCCTTCCTCCACCATCCATAAATAGCCTCATGCTGGGAGCTTGAGAAGAGGTCTTTAATTAAAACAGAATGGTTGATAGTATCATCAAAAATGTAATTCTGGAGATGCTGATGCCCTCATCTGGTATTTCCTGCCATTGTCCTGGATCTTGGTCATCTTTAAGCATTAAAATACTTAAGGTTCTCTGATTAAAACAAGGAAGAGTAACTTCCCATTTTCCACGTGTTCCCAGGTGGTATGCACCTATATCATACATATATAGTGGGAAACTAGCTTGAAATGTAACCTCTTTCATGCAAACAAAACACAACTGTGATGAACTGTTTCCTACCAGTCCCATGTTAAGTCCAAGATACAAATCAACGGCATTTCTACATGAGACATTTCCACTGAATGTGGCTTTTTTTTCTCTTACAGTTTCAATCCTTTTGTCCACCCGATTACCTATAGCAAATGTTTTATTTTATTCTTATCACCATTGTTTTCAAGAGGAATGAATGGTTCCTACAGCACGGCCATCTGCTGCATGTTGCAGGCTGGTAGCACCCCACTGGTTTTAAGCAAAATTACAGCTACAAGTATCTAACACCGAAAAGCATGTTGTCTAGCACCCTATCTCTTTTCCTCCTCTTTTCCTCTTCTTTTCCTCTACCAATTTTTGACACACTTTTTAAATTCCATGCTTTCCCCCTCCCATCATTTTTCCAATTTATTTCTCTTTGCAAACTAAGAAGCATTGTCTCAAAACCCATGCCGTGCTTCTGTAGAGGGGACTGGGCAGCACGCAGAGGTGCAAAGGATGCAGAGGTGCAGAGGATGCAGAGATGTATGTGTGATGCTGGGGAGACAAAAACAAGAATCCTCTGGTTTTGAAGGAAAACTCTTAAACTGCCATGAGTATTTTTATACCTATTTAGGACATTTGTTGTCCTTCATTGTGTACTTTTCTGTTTTGTCTCTCATACACTATAAAGTTCTAACTGCTAATAATAATTTATTAAGGAGCTACATTTTTTTTTCCTTAATTATTTTATTAAAACAAATATTCCCATGGAAGTGTGCTTTTTACAAGGCAGAATGCTGCAGGTTGATTAGCCCAGTTTCATGCTAAGAAAAGCTGTGCTGGTGGTAAAGTTCTTTTGCCTACCTGCAGTGGAAAAAAAAAATTTTTTTTTTTTTTTTTTACCTGGAGAGGTG